>KK112140.1:218708-246521 GCA_000611955.2 Stegodyphus mimosarum
AGAAGGTTCATATTTTACTTTGTTGCCACTACACTTTTATCAAAAAATCCGCAATGCGGTGAAGAAAATATAAAGATCATAAAAATGGAAAGCTGCGCCAGCTCGTGGCCAGCTACATAAACTGTAACACCCTATAAGCGTACGTTTGGCATAATTAATTTTAACAATTCCCTCACATATATCTCAGTTAAAATTTCCTTGTTGCTAAAACGCTCCTTAAGCGCAGAAACAGCCTTTATTTGTCAACGTCATTAAGTTCCTTATCCTCATGGATCTTCTTAAATTGACCCCAAAATGTAAGGTAGCTTAATAATTGAACATAGAATTTTTTAATTTGAATTTTTGGCGATTCGTACCGTTTTTCATTAGAAGCGCTTATGCTACTATCCGTGTTAGAACTTGTGTTGACCCTACGGTCATCCGCATTATCTATACTCTCTTTCACCCGACGATTAAGTGTGGTAAATAAATTCATCTGAATATTCCTCGCAGCTGCTGTTGTTCTGTTTCTCGATCCTTAACCAATAAATCGTGTATTTCTGAATCGTAAGATTTTAACTCAGCAATTATCGTTTGTAACTTCACAATTTTCTCTTTTAATGCAGCTTTATCCGCTTGAACATCTTTACAAAGTTCATTCTTTAGAATCTTAACCGTCCTAATGAAAGCACTGTGTGCCGTTGCACGCTTTTTCTTTAGCATATCAACATCATTTTTTCCTTCAAGTGCAGAGACACTGAAAACCTAAAATCTGTAATTTTATCATCATTCCGACAAGTCCTCAAAATCGTTACTCCGCAATTCCAAAAATATGACTCAATATAATTAAAATGAATAAAAATAGGTCATAACATTCATACACAATAAGTCGAAACTAATTCGAATACTATTACGAAATTCAACATTGCAGATGATAAAACGCATACACAGAGCCAAATTGGTAAAAGTTTATAATTGGGTGCCCCTTGTTTTTATGGCGATTCTTTTTTGACGCCAAAATCGGCGCCAGGAAGGCACAATTTCTAGATGGCCGCTACACAAAATCAAAATAAGAAGTCAAAGAATTTCACAAACTCCGTACACATCGGTCTATTTTCACTTAAATCATCAGAGAATTGCACAAACTTAGTCATTGCACATTACCTTGATTTTGTCCATGTACACATCGAATTATTTTCACTTAAAAAATCAAGAAGCTAAAACCAAGTTAAAATTCTCATGGTAACCGAAATAGGGTTTCATCGCCAAAACTAAACAAAATTTTTCGCCAATAGAAAGGGCACACAATTCTACACTAGAGCCAAATCAATATTTACTGCTATGATAATATTGTTACTTTTTTTTCTTCAAGGGCTCGTGGATTTCGAGTGAATAACGACGGCGACACTCGATGAAGTATCGAAACACACTTTATTGGCCAGTATTTACAAGACAGCTCCAAAATCACGCTTACAGTCGTCGAAGAACTACTATAAACACGCTGAGACAATTAGCGACACAGCCTTCAGACTATCAGGCTATAACGGTGCAGACAGCTTCACGGCAAAGCACAGAGTACAGCTCCCGACTCTACTCAGTCGTTCTCGGAAGTACACGTATTCTCGAGACTCGCGACGCTAGAACTCGCGATGCACTCGACGATACGCTTGAGTACAGCTCCCGACTCGGTTCAGTCGTTCCCGGAGCTCAACACACTCTAAGATAAAACTCGACGATGCACTATCTCGTAATACACTAAGAAACTCGCTCGATGCACTCGACGACCAACTCGGCACTAGACTACGTACTGACTCTTAACTCCTCACTAGACAAAACGCTAACTAACTCTACGCGTACCAGCAGGGTTTATATAGCTTTTGGCTTGCATTCGAGAACGTTCTGGGCTAAACCAGAAAGAATTCGTTCTAGAAGGTTCTCCATGCGTCTATAGCATATCGCCAATTTTGTCTCCAAATGGGCGATTTCTCGATCGCTTTCCGTTCTCAAATGTGGCAACCCTACCTTTCCTTACCATTTTATGGCAATGGCAACCCTAAACCTGCTTTGCGGGGAAGCTATCTTACCGCGCCTGGATATTTCGTAACAATATATAACAAACACAATACTTTCTCAACTATATTATTATAACAATCCTAGCACAATCTTATTAGGATCTATATTCCTGGCTGTCTCGCCATTTTGTTATGTCGTGAGCAAATCATTCTTACTTTTCACACCTGACTGCAACTGCTCTGCCATACTCAACATCTACAAATTTAAATACCATTCCAGATTTTGATGATGTATTTAATATAATCTTAATCACATTTTTATTTGTAAATTATATATAACCACAATAGAAAAAAATGCACTTATCTAAACAATGAGAATAAGCCCAGCGTAACTTTTACTAAAATTAAGACAACTTTTGTCAAATATCTCAAAACCTAAACATAGATGCCCTCATCTCCTAAAACGCAGCTAATTTGATAAATATGACTACTATCCGCAGCGGATTGCATTTCATTCACACCCAAAACTCAGTTTCGTAACGCAATTCTCTCGCCTGCCAAATTTTCAGGCTTCCAAAAAAATCTTGAATATATGCGCTGTTGCCATTTCAACAATGCATAAATTTTCTGCTATAGTTGTTGCCAGACTTATTCTTAATGCATGTGAGATGCACAACAGAGATAGAAGAAAGCAAGCACGAGCTTGAAAATTTGAAAATACAATAGCTAGTTCAGGTGCTAGTCATGATTCCGTACCTGCTTTTAAACTCACTGACAAGGATAATCCTAAGTTACAATTACAAATTTTAATTCCTCATTTTAATCCCAAAGGTGATGACATGAGCCTTTTTCTCACTTTGTTTGAAAGGCAACTGACAATTTTTAACATACCTCAAGGGAAATGGGTAGTGTATCTTTTAGGTTTGTTACCTAATGACGTTACAAAACTAATTGCAAAGGAATCTGCTAGTCACGCTCAAGATTATGACATCAAACAAATTGTCTTTAAGCGTTTTAAATTGAGTGCTGAAAAATTCCGACAGTTATTTTCGCAGCATCGCAAAAGTCCTGATAGTACATGGCGAGATTTTTACTTTGATTTGAGAAATATCTTTGATGGCTGGATTGGCGAAATATCTTTGATGGCTGGATTAATAGTCAATACTTTTGAGAAGGTAAACGATTTGATGGTATCAGACCAAATTAAAAAACGATCCCCTCCTGAGTATAAAGAATATTTTATGGATCATTTGTCCGAGTGGACTGATCCTCTTCAACTAGCTGATAAATTTGATTTATATGAAGAAGTTAAAAGCATCAGAAGTAGAAACGTCAGTAAGGACACTCCAAAACTTTCTCAACGTAGTAACCCCAAAATTATAAAAATACCCCTCAAATTGTTAAAAAGTCAGCACAAGGAATTCTGGCATGAGAAGATCGACCAACTGTTAGCTGTTATGGTTGTGGAAAATCAGGCGTCTTTAAGGCTAAGTGTCCAACCTGTTCTCCTTCTTTAAGTAAAGATTCAGCCGACTTCAAAGCTATAAACTTACATACATTGTCTGTGGAGACACCCGCACACGACTCTTTTAAGGGTAAGAATTAACGGATTTACAGGAATTGTCTGTGCTGACACTGGCGCTACTCACACTATAGCGGGAGAAACGTTATATAATCTCTTGAAGAACAGGGAACAGAATTTAAGAAAACTACTATGACGGTCACATTCGCCGATGGTATTCAAAGGGGAAAGAGGTCCACATGACACAGGTGGACATTCACATTGAAGGAAGATCATTCTGCATAACTTTATCTGCGCTTCCCTCAACCAAGGGTAACAGAACACTTTTAGGATCGGATTTTCTTAGGAGCGCTTGAATTGTTTTAGACCTACTAAATCATTGGTGGTTTTACCATGATAATCCAAAACAGAAGTTTAAGTTTATTGATGATGATTTTAAACCCAATGATCAATCCGAATGTACGTCGGAAGGCGATACTGTACTATTCACAGAATGTGAAGGATAACATCTATCTTCTCATCAAAGACCACAATTAAATGAATTATTGAGTCAAGATTCAACTATCTTCCAACCAGGGGGAGAATCAATGTATTTCATAGAACGTCGAATTAAAACTGGAAACCATCCCCCAGTAGCTGTACCGCCATACAGAATAAACCCTGCCAAGAAAGAAATCTTAAAGCAAGAAATTGACAAGCTCGTATCTGAAGGAATAATTGAAGAATGCGATCCTTATGTATCCCTAGTTATTTTAATACCGAAACCTACTGGAACTGTATGTCTCTGCATAGATTACCGGAAATTGAACGCGATCACAGTTCCGGATTCTTACCCACTTCCGAGAATGGATGACCTGTGACATGAAGCAAAACTTACTACCTTCATGTCGACCCTTGATCTTTGTGCAGGTTTTCAGTAAGTGAAGGTTCATATTGATGATCAAGACAAGACAGCATTTGTGTGCCCTTAGAAACATTTCGTTTCTTACGAATGCCGTTTGGTTTTCGGAATGCCTCAGAAACCTTCCAGAGATTGATAGACCGCTTTCGCAATGGATTTAAGGACATCCTAACCCTCACCGATCTGAACGAGAGAATAGTTTTCTCAGAATCATTCGAGAAACACTTTCCTATCTTAAAGCTATTTTCGAAAGACTTGCTCTTCAACCTTCAGGCAAACAGAGAGAACAGAGATTTCGCTTCTTCTTGTGTGAAATATTTGGGATTTTGGATCACACAAAAAGGAAACGAAGTTGATCCAGAAAACGTTTCCTCTAACCAAAGAATTCCATCTCTCAAAAACGTCAAGGAACTCCAATCTTTCCTTCAAACGTGTTCTTGGTTTAGATGGTATATGCAAAACTTCTCGGAACTATCACGACCCCTTAGTGACCTAACGAAGAAGAAAGGCCAATGAAATGGGGTTTCAACCAGCAAAATGCATTTGAAACTCTAAAAAACTGCTTCATAACACCTCCCGTGTTGAAGCAAGCAGATAGAACTCAACATTATACTTTTCGAACCGATGCAAGCAATTATCCTCTTGGAGCTGTTTTACTTCAAGGGTCAAAAGAGCAGCCTATCGAATATGCCTTCCGATTGCTTTCTCTGGCTGAACGAAACTACTCGACGACTGAACGAGAAGCCCTCGCTGTCGTCTGGGCCCTGAAGAAATTCCGGGATTACGTAGAAAGATCAGAAGTAACTATAGATCTGATCATCAACCTTTAAAATGATTTTTGAACCTCAAGTCTCGAACTGGAAGACTTGCTAGATGGACACTTGAAATTCAGTCTTTCAACCTGAAAGTACAATTCATCCCTGGAAAGGTAAACGTCACCGCTGACGTGCTGTCCCGTCCAAGCTCCTAACATGAAGTTTCACCTTGCAAGACTTCAAATATATCTGTAGTGGACATGCCGACAAGAAATCAAAAAGACATGCGTGAATCCCAACTTAAAGACAAAAATTTAAAAAAGATTATAGAAAGTTTCGAATCCACTCAGAAAACTGAAGAATGTGACAACTAGATTGAATGCGGATTCTTAATGAATCAAGGTGTTCCCTACCGATACGTCCCTGACTCTGATTCAGAAGAGGCCCAGTTAGTCATTCCAATTGCCGAACGTGAATCCATCATGCAAAAGCACCATGATGACCCAATGGCTGAACATTATGGAGAGGAAGGAACATTCCAACGAATTACTAGACGCTATTATTGGACTAGTATGAAAAAGTACATATCCGACTATGTGAAAAGCTGCCCTGAATGCAACCGCTACTAGGCTACCAACCAATATCCAGCTAGAACCCCTGTCTATTCTCAACGTTTTGAGATTATATCTATTGATTTGTTTGTACCGCTGCCCAAAATTGATACTGGAAACCAATGGATCTTCATTGTCGAAGACTGTGCTACCAATGGATCGAATTATTTTAACTTTCTCAAGCACAGTACGCGATTGTTCTATAACCTCAAGAAGTATTCATGCGGCATGGTATACCACGAAGATTCATCAGCGATAACGAAACCCAATTTATCAGTGCCGTCATGGAACAAGTTTGCTGCACATTAAATATCAATCAAAACTTGATACCAGTTTACTTTCCTCAATCTAATCCTGTGGAATGGAAAAAATAGACACTTAAAACCTCGTCTTGCAATCCTTGTAGGAGATGCGCATAATAATTGGCATTCGAAACTCGCAGTTTTTCACTTCGTTATGAATACGTGGGAAACGGAAAGAAATATTAGCTGTGGTAAGTTTGAGAAATAATCATATTTTAAAAAACTCATGCTCATTACAGCAATTGGAAATGAGTTTATGATTAACATCAACGTTTTTTGTCAGCATTCTTAATTCTTTTGTTAAACTGGACACAATTTGCATTATCTGAATATCCTAATCACATTCTGAACTTCTATGTTCTCCCACACACCTAAAGCGGTTTAGCGGATTGTATCATAAACATTCAAAACAATGATTTAAGACAATAAAATCGTCTATTTTACACAGATTCCAGTTTAAACTGTAGGCAACAATTATTATTGGCCATAATAACTTCAACTACTTCTATTAGCTAATGATTACTACTTTCACATCACCCATCGTTCAGCACGAAGTGTTATCATGACTAAATTCAACAAGGAATTACCGAGAGCTGGAAAGAATAATAAAAATGTTATAATCCAAAAAATTGATTCTTGCTTTTTTGCCGTTTAAATTATAAAAACATTACAAGTGGCAACATTCTTCGTGACCTGGAATTATTAATTGTTGATAAAGATGACAGAACCTGAATAATCGACGACAAAAGAAGAAATAGCACGGGTAAGTGTGAAAATACTTTCTTTTTGGGCTGAAAACCGAGAAATATGGTTTTACCAAGTAGAAGCGCAGTTTTCCATTTGTGGAATAACTGCCGAGGAAACTAAATTGAACTACTTAGTTTCGCAATTGGAAACAAAATTTGTTGAACGTTTGTGGAATATTATAAATGACAATAGCAAGACCAAATATACTGCTGCTAAAGAACGCCTCTTGAACACTTTTAAAGAAAGTGAAAATAAACGACTACAGAGATTGCTTACAGGCATCGACTTCGGAGATAGTAAACCTATTCAACAGTTACAAAAAATGCGAAATCTTGCTACTGATGGCATTTCGAATAAAGTTCTTAAAATACATTTTCTGCAGATACTTATAGTAAGCTAAAAGATTACTTAGATGTTAAAAATATAGAAATTAAAAATAAGCCATCTTGTGCTGCAGATGGTGCTTCTAATAAGATAGGGAAGAAAACAGATGCTTAAAATTAATGAAAGATGAGAATCCAGAAATGCTTCTTGTGTATTGTGTTATTCATATGGGAAATGTGGTAGCTGAAAACATTCTTCGCCTGTTCTAAATGAAATACTAAATTTAATTGTAAAGTGTGCCAATGCTATTAAAGATAGCGCCAAATGTGAACATCTCTCCAAGTTATTTAGTGAAGAACAAAATGAAGACTATATGAGACTTATAATACTTCACACTCAAGTAAGAGGGCTGTCGAAAAGGAACTGCTTGAGAAGATTTATGGAATTATTTAATACTTCTAGTTGCTTTTTAAGCAACAAACCTGAAGAGGAGAAAAATCTATTAACGGATGGTAAGCCGTTTGTAAGTTATTTAGCCGATATCTTTGAAAAACTAAACTATTAATAAGCAACTTCAAGGAGCAAATAAAACTCTTGTTGATGCAAAAATGAAGATATTTGGCTTCACATTACCTTTATTGAATTGTGTCAGACATACATATACAATAAAAATTTTGAAAAGTTTCACTGACTCCAGAGATGTAAAGTGTCTGACACCCGCTATACATGATATTAATCGATCATCTGAAAATTTTATCGGCTGATTTAAAAGGAAGATTTTCTGATTTGAAACCAATTGATTTCCTAACATGGATGATGTTAGTGGATTCGGCTGATATTTCAAATATGCAGTATCACGAAGAACTCGCGGAAATACAAAATGATGAATCAATTAAAACTTTATCTATAAAGAAGAAAGTCTGTTGGTTTGCCCTCTAATAACTCGATCACCACTATAGCTATCGTCATCAAACTTTCTACATTTCTTTTCTGGATCCTGGAAAAGGTCGATGTCCACTTTTTTCCAAACAAAAGTACTCAAAATCAGAGATATTAATTAAAAACTCGGGAAAACGATAATTTTCGCCCTCATTTTACCGAGTGACAACAAGCTGGCTCTCTCAAGCTGGAGACGAAAATCTGCTTTATTTCGAAATTTGTTGCCACTGCTCGCTTTCAAATCTTAGAATTTGTTCATAAAAAATTTCTAAGTTTTACGGTAAAATAAAAATAGCATTGCTAAACATTAAATAAATTCCAAAAATTTGTGGGAAGCTATTTCAACTGTTGCCATCTTCGCACGATTTTAATCAGCCGAAATATTAATTAAAAATTCTGAAAGCTCTAATTTCCGCACTTATTTTTCCAAGTGGCAACAGTCTGGCGCGCTGAAGATAAAAAGGCTTTACTTCGAAAAGTGTTGCTACTGCTCGCTTTTGTTACGTAATATTGTTCGTTAATTTTGATTATCAGTTATTCACTGTCTATTAATTTTGATTTCCAGTAATTGAATTTTATTAATTTGATTTTATTTGTTCTGTTTAAGTAATTGTTGTAAGTTAATGTCTTTTTAAGCTGTAATTATTAACTTTAAGTTTGGTCGTGTTAATCTTTCTATCTTTTAGTGAGGTTTGGTTTTAACTTTTGATTTGTGTTTAAGAACTTAAATTTAGTTGTCTGGTTTTATTTTACTATTTAGCTTGAGTGTGTTGTGGTTGTTTGGTTTGAGATTGTTGTGGTATATGTATTGAATATTAGTTCGTTTCTTTAGCATTTTTAATGCATTGCAATGACGCATCATATTCCTTATGACGTGTAATATGCTATTATGCAAATTTTCAAATGATGTTACGAGTAAAACAACCGAAATATTTTTTAGTTTTTTCTTGATATAGATAGGGGTCTTTTTTATCTGTAATTATAAAGAAGAAAGTCTGTTTGTTTATCCTCTAATAACTCAGTCACTTATATAGATATCGTCACCAAACTTTCTACAATTCTTTTGTGGGTCCTGGAAAAAGTTGACGTGGCAACAGTCTCGCAAGCTGAAAATCTGCTTTATTTCGAAAGTTGTTGCCATTGCTCGCTTTCATATCTTAGAGTATGTTAATAAAAAATTTCTAAGTTTTACGATGAAATAAAAATAGCATTGCCAAACATTAAATGCATTATTTCCGGTTCCAAAAATTTCGTGGGAAGCTATTTCAGCTATTCCCATCTTCGTACGACCTTAAGCAGCCGGAATATTAATTAAAAACTCTGAAAGCGCTAATTTTCGCACTCATTTTTTCGAGCGGCAACAGTGTCGCGCGTTCAAGACAAAAATTCTTTATTTCGAACAGTGTTACTGCTGCTCGTTCTCAAATCGTACAGTGTGTTAATCAAAAATGCGTAAATTTACAAAATCTATACGTATAAAAAAGAATGTTTGTTTGTTTGCTCGTGTTATTGATTTTTGATCAATTAGAATAAATCTTTTGCCCCATTTAATCAACTGAAATTGAATATAGGTAAAATACTGAATGGAACTTGAGTTTTTACGACCATTTTAGTGGAAAGGCGAAAATCACTAAAAATGGCGTGCTATTGTTGCTGATATAATGAGAGAGAATTAGTTTATTTGATGTCGAAATTTTTTATTTGTGTTCCATATCGCATCAGATTGAAAAAATGTATGACTACGAATCTTATTTTTTGCATCATTGTTACAGAAAGATTTCAGCGGTATTGTTCTCTCCTTTGTTAACAGTCTAACTTAACTGGCATCGCGTACTTCCTCTAGTTTAATATAAATGGAGAGATGGCATGGCGTTGTGAGAAAACCGAAATCCAATATCCAAATGCAACAAAATGTGCAAGAGAACTATTGTTACTGTTTTCCATCTTCATATTTAGCTGAATGCGGATTTAGTGCCATAAATGATTTGCTGCTAAAATTTGGCTGGGTATAATAAAACGGGGAGACTTAAGACTGAAGTTAACTAAATTTTAACCTGACATAAAATCTCTTTGCAGCAAGCATCAAGTGCAAGGATCTCACTAAATTTAAATAATAAATAATTACTTAAAATAATATAGAAAAAACCTTCATTAAAATTATTTTATACTTGAAGTATAAAATAGTTCTGTTTTGAAAGTTTACTTATTGTGTTCGTTCCCACAATTTCCTAGTGATTTCTTCTAAAACCTATTATTCAAGTCTCTTTTGGGAACATTTCAGCTTTTGAATATTAATTAATACAATAATTTTAGATAGGATTATTATAACACAAAAAAGGTTGGAAATCACTGGTTTACAGCATTCTCAACAGCGACATATTAACCATTTTAAGTTTTTCCTTTAGTATGCTGGAAAAAGAGCGGCATTCTTTTCTGCCATTCTTGAAATAGCTAATGAAAGAAATTTTTAGAATTTTTTGCTAATGAAAGAAAGGGGACTTGTATGTGATTGCCTTCGAAATCCTTATGGTTTTGTTCAAAATCTAAGCGAAAATGCCTGCTCTCTTAAATAATTTTGAGCTTTTTATTGGACTGCTTCCCTTCCAATTTTTTTTTGACTGACTCTTAATTTTAATTTATTCTAGTATTTCCTAACATTTTATTCTACCTTTTTAAACTAATTTTGTCCTCCTAAAATTCGGAAGGGAAAATTATGTGAATAATTTAATTTCTGAAGAATGAGGTTACAGTAAGACTATAAAATATGGAAGAGAATCATGAATTAAATACTAGTAACTATCATAATGTTATGCCTTTAAAAGAAACCTACATTCTAATAAGAATAGTTGTAATACTAAAATTACAGTATCTCACAGATATTTAGCCGATATATGACGGTAATTGAGTCCAATAATTACCATCTGAGGCAGACACCTTGTAAAACCTCAGGAGTACCTTACGTGAATGAAACTTGATCGCAGGAACGAAACATCGCAGGAACGAAGGAAAATGGGCAAAAAAAGATGAGTATTTTGAAAGATGGAACAAATGAGCAGTAGACAAGGCTGTACTGTGCTGCAACGTAAATAATAGAAGAAAGTGAAATCACATGCTTGGAAAATTTCATAAATGTGACAACAGCTGTCGCCTCCCTGTAGCCTAATAAAGGACCTGCAAAAAATGTTCTTCAAATAATAAAAAAGTTTCAAAGAAAAATAAAATGGATGCAATGCTAATACAAAACTACTCTGAATACAGTGAATAAAAATAAAAGTAATCAGTAATAAAATAAAAGTAAGTAGTAATACAGTTTAAAAGTACACTATTCCTTAGAGAGAAAAACTATGCGCGATAGAGTAAGGGATAAATTATGCGAATATTTAAAGCTTTGCCGGAAACAAGTGCAAAAAGGCTAGAGGAAATGCATGCGAGGGAATACGACATTATGTTTTATTACTTAACTTTTTTATTAATTATTTTATTTACTTATCCCTGTTCCTCTTTCCTAACGCCCTTTCATATGGATCCGCCACTTCTAATTTAAAAAATTAATCCCTGCCTATTAAACAGTCTTAATTTTACATTTTTTCGAACTCCAGTTTTCAAAATATATTGTTTCGAGTTACGCGATTGTTGATATTTCTTCGAATAATAGGTGCACATAAGCAGGAAGAGATGTACAGTTTATTAGGAAAATCGGCACAGTACTTAGTATACACACCGCAATAACGGCTTTAAATAACTCAAGGAAAATGAGGTTATTTAACAATTCTTCTTTAACACATGAAATAAATCCTAAAGTTGCTCAAATCACTCTCAGATTAAAAACAGAATGAGTAATTCAGCTAGCCGATACGTCTCACAGCTGATTCGAAAATGTTTCGCAACTGAGCTGCCCAGCTCTCCAACCCGTATTAATACCATGCACTATGCGCTCTGAAGGAACAGGTCGTAGGACTACGAAAATCTGTTTTCGTGAATCTTTCAGAAAGTCGACGAGTTAACAAGAAATCACCAAATGGAAACACAAATTGTCGCAGGGCCCCTTAGGAAGGAAATTGCGAATAAAATATCTCGAGTTTTAATAAAGCTAGTTTTACAATTCCATAGCCGCTGCACTCAGAATTAAAAGATCTACAATTCTATGAAACAAATAAGCACTTAAGACATGTGGCCAAAAATTAGATTAAACCCAAAGTAAACCATAAAATTACCATTCTAAGAACAATGCAGAAACAAAATAAAGAATTCAACGATACAAAAAAATACAATGCAGAAAAATAAAAACACAATGAAATGAATTTAAAGAAAGATACAATCAAAAGAAGTTATTTAAAATATTTAGACTAATGTCCTTATTGAACACATAATTTTTTTTTACAACAAATGCGCTTTTGGAGGTTTCGAGGGCATCTGTGGAGGCACAAAATAAGTATTTCTCTGAATTCAGATCTCTAAAACTTTTCTTCTATTGATAATAAATTTAGTTATGAAAGGGGATGCTTATGTGTACACAGTTTGCGCTCGAGCACTTTCGGCATCCTAGGTGATCATTACAATTGACTCCCCATAACTAAGTATATTTTCTCGCGCATTTTCTTCGCTTTTTTTTTTAACTGATTTTACTGTTCAAAAACTGAGAGGGGAAAATTATGCGAATAGTTTAATTTCCGAAGGACAATAAGAACATAACAAAAGGAAAGTAGTCCTTAGTTTTTAAAACAGCTATCCTATTTTGTTAAATCTTACACACATATATATATTATTACGGACTTCCTATTTATTTAGCTTTTTATTTAGAATTGTAATTAAAATTGTTTTATTTTCCCGTGCAACGCAGATGAATTTGAAAAGAAGGCTACGTCGGAAAAGTAAAAATACAAGAGCGAGTGCATTTAAAAGATTTAATAAATAAATGTCTCGTAATTACTGTTGCCATCCAGACAAATCGAGAAAATAGATTTTACCAGAATGTTCTCGTGAATAATTAATAAGTTTATAAAAGCCGAATCAAAACACCTCAGCTCAGTTGCTGTTGTTTTAAGCGAGCTGTGTATTTAATTAGCGCTGTTATTGATTGTAGCGAATTCGCTGTCAGATTGGATTAAATTCTCTGTGTTGAATTGAGTTCTGTTTAACGTTTGAGATATTGTGATACTGTACGAATATCTCTTAGGAAATATTTCAGCATTTTGTTTTATTTCTTGTGAAAAGAATAAATTTTATTAACTTTTTATGGACTGGTGCATTAAATCCATTACGAACCCGACAATATATATATATATATATATACGCAAACACCCACCCCCTTACTTGGCTTAAAAGTGGTTATCCAGCTTTTATTTTGGCAATCGTCGGATACTTTTCAATTAAAATAGCGTTTTAAATTACGAAAATACTCATGTTTTGGCAATATGAAATTTAAAAAAAAAATTAATTTTCGATAAATAACGAAATTTAACATTAAATGGGGTCTCCCGGTTTCTGTACTTTTATTTGGAAATGGTTTATGCTCGTTAAGAAAAAATTAAATTATACGAAGTTTGAGTCTCGTAGGACAAAAATTGATCGGCATATTTAATTTCAAAATTTGCAGTTTTTCATGTCATTTTAAGCTTGCCTTGAGCGAGCGGTTAATTAAGTTAGAATAATTAGAGAAATTATGTTTAAATGAAGGGCGGTAAAAATTTTATATAATTTAATAGGCTATACAAGAAAGTCACGTGGTGTCCACATCAGACTTTTTTTATATGTATTTCTTTTCCTTCCTTTTTTTTCCTTCATTTTTAACTGAATTTTTAACAGCTCTGTAATTCACAAGACAATTATAAATGAATAATACCTATTCTGGAGGAAATTTTACATTTAATATTAAGAATATCATTCACAAACCTGCATTTGATCCAAACAAAGCATTTTTTTATTTATTTCTCCCCTTTATCTCGTGTTATGATGACATATATTTCACAAGTCTAAGAAATATAATAACAAAATCATTTTCGGCACCTGCAGTACAATAGTGAATACATACACTGGTCACTTACCGAGTAAGAAATAACCTTGAATTATTATTATTTATAGTTCGCTGAATTTTTCTTTGCTTGGAAAGGAAGCCATTTCTGTAAACATTCAGTAGTCATTTTCCTTATGTTGTTTTGTAGAAGTTACTGTTTTACGTATTCAGTTTGAAATTGATTCTGATCTGCATCCATCATGTACGATGTCTATATAGAACTCTTTCACAGCTTGCGTCATTAGCAGAAATATTTATTTCGATTTTTTTTCTTCATTCGCTTTTAATTTTCTTTATAGAAAAATATCAAGCAAGTCGTCACCATTCGGAAGCAAAACATTCAGTCTTGAGATTTTTCCAAATTTGTTTCCATGAAAGTGGTGTCTCATCGTACATTTGATTCTACAATTCTTTTTAGTTAGCCAACAGCACGTTTAAAAGTGATTCTTGATCCGAATCCTTCACTTCGTGTTGCAATTTAGTATAGCTCGTTTCATCAATTAAAGCAATCTTGAGTTCCTTGCAAACAATATCTTTACTGTCCCTTCAAAGTTATGGGACTTTCCACAAAAATACTACAAAATACAAGTTATTTCAGAGTATCATACAGCACAATCAATAGTGACGCTTCAAACTACTGGGAACGTAAAACAATGCAATACAAAGCGTATCTAAATGCGAAGCTACTGAAAGCTCACAGCTCACAGCAGCTACTGAAAGCAGATGTTCTCTTCGCTCTTATATAGTTTTCACTCGGCCGCCGAGCTATTTCGAGTGCTTTCTGCTTCTCGAAATTAGTGGAAGGCAAATGACGGCCGAATTATGGTTACAGCTAGTATAGTGATCAATTACATTTATTCAGTTACTATCCCTATTACGATGACACAGGGACTGGATCAAAATTGGTCGCCAAAACCGTTTCCAGCTTGACGATATCTCGCCAAATTAGCGAGGCAGCCATTAACTCAATGTTAAATAGACTTGCTGATGTATTCATACTTTTCCACCAAGCTTCGCTTCTTTAAATTTCTTTTTTTGTTACATTACGCAGAGAAATACAACAATTTCACTAAAATCATATAACTGTGTACAATATTCGTAGCATTATTAACAGTGGACTTTTCTGAAAAGATAGTTCTTTGTGAAAGACTTAAATTGTGCTCAGATGTGGTGCAGATGTCAACAAGGTCAATATCGTATTCTAGATATACACGGATCAAAACTGGTGAACATAGATATATTCATAATGTTGAGTTTGTTATTTTTTCTTCCAGAGATAACTATAGGAATAATTCATATATAAACGAGAATACATGCAACTTGTCTGCAATTCAAGGTAAGTGTCTGCTATTTAGTATAACAATCACGAGAGCAGTGGGAGTTAAAGTGTTGGTTGGTAATTAAGATTACAGCTGTAGTCAGCATCAAAAAGAATATATATATATATAAACTGAAAGGTTTCAGATTTTAAATTACGTCCAAAGGGGCGTTTTTTTTAACGTTTTGTGCAACCTTTATTTATTAATTATCATGTTCTTCGCACTTAAACCATAAAATTCAGTTCAACAGCAATATCGCAAAATAATTTAAAATAAGCATATCTTTAGAATTTCCAATACACAGTTCCGCGCGCTGGAGATAAAAAGGTTTTTTTTCCCGCGGAGTGTTGCCATTGCTCGCTTTTAAACCGTTGAGTTTGTTCATCAAAAATAATCCACGAGAATCGTGATCTTCGTCTGCGTTGTAATGTCTTGTTTGAGAGGAGTACATTAAAGACCTCCAGGTACGGTTTGAAGTAGCGCACAGATTTGCAGGACAACAAGTCAGCTTGACGACGGAAAAGATGAAGATTGGATACGACACGGGAAGCTACAAGACATCGATTCAACGAAGGTGAAAAGGTGTGGTTGTAGAATGCGATTCAACGTAAAGGACAATTTCCCAAACTACAGTCACCTTGAGATGGTCCTTATACAGTTCTAATTGAGTAGTTACTCGATACTAATTGATTTCAAAAACATTTTTTCCTGCATTTGGTATTTTATATTTTTCTGTATTTTACAATTTTTAATGAATATATTTTGAGGTTTCATGTATTGTCGCGAAGTGAGAACTAAATTTATTGATTGAGAAATATATCCGTAATGCAATTCGAGGAAACAGCTTTAAAGAAATGCAGCAAAAACGTGTATAATTTAATAGGTTGTACAAGTAATTCATGTGGTGTCCACAGGAGATTTTTTTTAATGTGGAGAATTTCTGAAAATCATGGACACTACTTTCAAATTTCACACATCAATTCATAACAGAGAATCAGTAGGTCAGTTTTATATCTGGATAATTCTATCGTTGACTTAGGCATTTTGCGTTAGAAAGCAGAGAAGTAAATGTTCTCCACATTTTCAGATTAATTAGCACATCAATACACTTTTATTTTTAGGAGGTAGAGATAAGTATTTAAAATATGACTCCATTAGTATTTAAATATTTATTTATTTATCTAGTTAGTTACCAGTTAATAACATCTAAGTACATGAAAAAAACTTATGCTGATACAAACTCAAAGGTCAAAAATATAATAATTGTCGTTCCAAAGTTTATGAGCTTATCGTCACTATGGCAGCTCGTTACTATGCGATGAATCTAATTTTTGCCACAGTGGTGCCCTTCCAGTCCAGAGGACGATCTAAGAAGCTTGGTAAGGTGGAACAATTTTTACGCGTCTGCCTAACTGAGTGAAAGTTGGGAACGTTTGGTTTACCGTAGAATCAGGTTCAGACATTTTGTTGTTACTTACATGATTTTCTTCTCGAGAGTCTACTAGTGTGTATGCAGGCTTCAAGTGATCTACTGATACTGTAGATTTATTGCCATTTATATCGATTGTAAAAAAAATTCAATCCTAGCTAATACTTTGAATGGCCCCTGGTGTGGTTGCTCTAAAGGTTTTCGCACAGTGTCTCGTCTAAGGAAGACATGCGAGCTTGTAAGTAAATCATCATGAATGAACACGTTGCTCGAATAGGGCCGTGAAACAAGTGATGGTCGAATAAGTCGCATCTGTTGAGGAAGATTGTCAACAAAGTTTTTTGCAGGAACAACATTAGAAAACGAATTGCGAAAAAATTCTCCTGGAAGTTTCAAGCAAGTTCCATAGACCATTTCAGCTGGTGAAGATTCAATAACTTCTTTAATGCATGACCTCATTCCAAGCAAAACTGATGGTAGCACTTGACTCCATTTAACTGTTGCATGACATTTAATGGATGCTTTAAGTTGTCAATGCATGCTTTCTACAATACCATTACAAATTGGATGAAAGGCAGTAGTTCTAGTTTTGTGAGTTCCTAGGAATTTTGTGAGTGATCTAAACAGTTCAGTTTCGAAAATTGGTACCACGATCAGTCGTTATGATATCAGGTATTCCAAATCTAGCAATCCATCCAGAGTAAAAAGTCTCAGCTACAGTTTCAGCATTTTGGTTAGGCATCGGAAAAGCTTCCGACCACCTAGTCAATCTATCTATACAAGTTAAAATATATCTGTAGTCTTTTGATGGTGGCAGTGGGCCGATTATATGTATATGGCTGAACATAACATCGGGTAACGAAAATGTACCAAGAGGACTTTTAGTGTGCCAATGAACTTTAGATTTTTAACACATTAAACAGTTTTTGCACCAGTTCTTTATATCACTGTTGAGTGATTTCCATACAAATCGAGTTTTTATTAGGTTTGTAGTTGCTTTTATTCCTGCATGAGATAAGCTGTGTAACGTTTCAAAAACTTGAAATCGGAACTTTTTAGATACATACGGTCGAATGTTTTTAAAAATATCACAATAAATTGGAAGATTTGTTAAAGGGAAATTTAATTACTTAAAATCAAGACCAGTTTCGGATTTGAGAAGGGTTTGCAACTCGCTATCATATTCCTGAGCACGAGCCAATTCATGATAATCAATAACTTGAGGCAATTGAATTTCTGAAATTCTCAAAAAAGCATCTGCTACTGTGTTATTACTTCCAGAAACGTATCTCAAATCGGTAGTGAATTATGGTATAAATTCTAAATGAGGAATTTGACGAGGTGTTGCTTTATTATGTTTTTGTTGTAGAGCATAATTGTAATCAGTGAATCCCACGAAATCTTGACCTTCGACCATGCGCCGAAAAAATGTAACTGCTGAATATGTTGCCAAAAGCTCTCTACGTAAGTGCTGTATTTACGTTCAGAAGGTGTTAATTTTCTGGAATAAAATCCTAAGGGTCTACTTACCTTATTACCAGTAACCTACCTTATTACCAGTATGTTGTTGTAGTACAGCTCCAATAGCTATTTCTGAACATCGGTAACTAACGAAAGTTTCGCATTTTGAACAGGATGCGCCAACATAGTAGCATTGGATAATAATTACTTGCATAAGTTGAATGCATCTTTTGTTTTAACATCCCATGTAAGTTCTGACGTGTCCTTCTTCATTTACCCTTTATCCAAAGCATAAAGACAAGCTTGCATCTCAGCTGCATTTCGTATAAAATGATAGCAGAAGTTAAGCACTGCAAGAAATCGCCTTAGATCCTTTACAGTGTTAAGTAGCGGGTATTCGGATAGAGCTTTTGTCTTTTCTGGTAATGGGGATATACCATCAGAAGAAACTAGAAAACCTAGGAATCGGATTTCTTTTTGCCCCAAAACGAGCTAGCTAAATTAACTTTAAGTTCGTAGTTCTTCAATCGTTCAAACACCTTTTCCAAATCGGCTTTGTGTGTGGTTTCATTTTCTAATGCTATGAATACATCATCGAGGTAAGCATTACAGCAATCTAAACCTCGTAAAACTTGATCAATAAATCTTTGAAATGTTTGAGCTGCATTTTTTAACCCAAATGTCATGTTTGTGTATTCATATAATCCAATGGGAGTAATTACCGTTTTCTTTCCTATATCAGATTGCTGTATTGAAATTTGATGATAAGCCTTGACCAGATCTATTTTGCTGAAAATATTTTTTTCGGTTAAACATTGAGAAAAGTCATGCATATGTAGTAAAGGGTAACGATCAGGCAAGGTAATGGAATTTCCTGAAATCACCAAAAATTCTCCAATCAGCATTTTGTTTTTTGACAAAATGTATAGGACTAGCGTAAGGACTTTTCGAAGGCCGAATGATTCCTTGTTCCATTAAGGATTTGAATTGCTTTCTTAAAGCTTCTAGTTTTTCAGGCAATAGTCGTCTGACTTTCGAATAGACAGGAGGGCCTTTAGTTTCGATACAGTGCTGTACATTATGAAGAGTTGAGCTTGCACTTATTGTAGGATTAAATAATTCCTGAAATTTGTTTAAAATTTCACTAAAAGGAGCATTGTCACAAATGAGAGTTAATCCCAAAGAAGTCCTAGGGCTCTGTATCCTGTAAGTCAAATTGGTGAGGTTATCGATCAAACGTCAATTTTTAATATCCACCAAAATTTCAAATTTATTTAAAAAATCTGCCCCAATGATAGTTTGGGATACATCAGCAATAATGAAATGCCAGGGAAATCGTCTTCTTAAACCAAGATCGAGTTCGAGGCATTTTGTGCCATAACTGCATATTTTTGAACCACTGGCAGCATATAAAGTCAAATCTTGAGTCATCTTACATTTTGTAAATTTTTTAGGAATGCAACTAATTGCAACGCCGATATCAATCAAGAATCGAAAAGGTACTTTTACCCAAAATGAATAAGCAGCAATGCGCTTGACTACCATCCGTCGCCGCTACTACGGTGGCGTCTGGAAGTTTTCCTGCCATTTGCATGGGAAAATGCACTTTTTAGCTCTGTGAGCAAAACGGCTATGATACCAGCAGAAATCGTGAGTTTGAGATTTAACATAATGACTTTGACTTCTTGATTTGATAGAATTTCTCTTTCTGCTTTCACTACGTTGTCGAAATTTACTACGGGATGTGTGCTCTGCTGTTGCTTTCAATGTCATGATTTCATCTTGTAAGGTTTGAAAGGAAAGTGCATCACAACCTTCAACCGCTGTTTCAAGTGAGTAGCTAGATATCTCATTAACTTTATCAGCTATTTTTGCCAAACCATCTAATATATCGCTGCATACTGATAACATCTTTTGAACTCAAATTGGGAATCTTTAAAGCCAAATGGATTTTAATACTTCCTCGCTTATGTTACCGGCTGATAAACTGCGCATTTCAAATAAAAGTTGGGACGGTCTTTTATCTCCCAACTGTAATTCTTGTAAAATTATACGCATTTTAGAGTTTTCTGATTGAGAAAACTGCTCTAAAATTTCTTGCTTTCAGTTGATTATACATGTTAGTTGTCGGAAGCTTACGCAGAATATCAGATACATATGCCAGAACTTTTGCATCTAATGCAGCTATAACTGTGTGAAATCTCGTTTGATCTGATGAGATACGAGATAAATTAAAATTTGATTCTAATTGCATGAACCATAATTCTGGTTAATTTCCCAAAATGAAGGTGCACGGAAAGCAATACGAGAAAGTTCGATAGCTTGAGTTTCGCGGCATTTAATTTTAAAAAAACTTTAACTTCCTGAACAGAATTAAATATAAAATAACGCACAAAAAATTGAGCAATTAAAAATTGTAAGATAAATTACTGATCTTATTTTTTTAAGAACCGAAGATCATCAAAGTTGTTAACTGGTTTCTATTTTGCCCTTTGGTCATCATTCTAACATGATGTCTTCAAATATCCGGGTCAACCAATTTAGGAGATAAACATAAGTATTTAAAATATGACTCCATTAGTATTTAAATATTTATATATTTATCTAGTTAGTTACCAGTTAATAATATCTAAGTACACTGTGCAAAAAAAAAAAAAAAAAAAAAAAAAACGAAATTCAACTTGCGTTTCTCATGTCTCGAAAGCTCGATTTAGGATATATATATTAGATTTATATATAGCATTATTCTAACATAGGAATTTTGACACAAAATCGGACTTTTTCTGAGATAGCATGCCAATTGTTTTACATATTTCGATTCTACGACTCAAATAATGCCAAACTGCCAAGTTTTGTAAAAATCGCACGAGTAGTTTTTAAAATATTAGATCTCAAAATTTTAGCTCCTCAATGTTATTTGAATTTGGTATATATTTATTAATATCTCTTTTTTCATTAAACTGACTTGATTTCTTCTTTTAGAATTATAAAGTTAGGTTCATTCCAAATAAAATTTACCCATTTTTTATGATTTATTTTTTAAATTTGTATTTTAAAATAATATTTATACATTTTTCGAAAAAAAACTTCTGAATTATAACCTATGAAATTTTTAGCATCATGTTAAACTAGATGTATTTCTAGGCACACCTGCAAAAAATTAGAGTTTTTTATGCAAAAGTTTCGAAGATATACATGAATTCACATACTGGAGCTTTTCGAAATTTGGCTGGGATCTTTTTTTGAGCAATTATAATGCCAAATGTGGTTTATGGATTTTGTTACACTGAATTGCCACAGCTAGCTTTAACTTTAAATTTTAAATAACATTTTACGGAGAATTAATTATATGGAAATTTTTCCCTCAATGATGCGTAATAAATATTTATTCATACTATATGAAAAGCTACTTTTTTTAAAATCATAGATGATTTTGTTCAGATTTTAAAAATATTTTTTTTAATTTCTTTTTTTTTTCTTTTTTTCTAAATATCTGTAGTAGTAAACTTTTACATTTGCCGTGTTATCGTCTGCTAGTTTGCTTTAACTTCATTTAAATCGAATTGTCTAAAACTGAGAACTTTCGTTTGATGTTTTATGAACTGATTTATTTCTTTGTCATTTAGCACAAAATCTTTTATTTAAAATATTTATCCTTTGGACTCTGCTTTAAACTTTATTTTTAGTTAAAATGCCTAGAAAATGAAAAGCTGTCTTCAGATGAATAGCAACTGATGCAATTGATATTTTAAAAGATTTGACATGAATGCAAAATTTATGGAAGTGTAACAATCGAAAAATCTTAATTTTCTTGTGTAAGCACTTAAAATAAACGTAGAGGAAAAGAAGAAAATTAGAGAGAAAAGTAAACAGAAATTTGAAGAGGAATTTGGTTGTTAGAAATACTAAGATGTTTCGAAAAGTTGGATGCTTTTGATTATACTTTCAGAATACTTCAAGAAATTTGGGTGTTTAAAGAGAAAACACTTAGACGTATAACATCAGCAAATACCATCAATTGAACTTGTGCTGACGGAAAAGACAAAAACGATATAATTGGAGATTAACGCGAAGAGCGACTGGTTTTCGACTATATGGTTGGTATAAATTTAAATTACGTCATAGAACATCATATCGTATCATAAACGGAGAATCCCATGATTTCTCACTCGAATTATTTAAAGATTCAGGAATTTATCCAGTGATTTATATGGATGCCATCTAAAGACGTTTTCCCTCTTGATGAAACCAGTCTTTCCTTTCATCTCATGCCTTCAAAATGCCTAGCCTCTAAAGACTGATAAAAGTTCTGACCTATACTGATGAAATGGAGTGAAATGGATTATTAAATTGCGGCAAAGCAGGGCTATCTGCCTAAAAGAAGGGATGCCTTCGTGAAGAACTTTCTAAGGAAAAACCAGCTCGTATGCACGTTATACATGAGATAAACCCCGAAAACGCCTATGCAACCAGACCGTTCGCCGAGATATGAAACTTGGAGCGATTAGTGTTCAGCGACGCCGCTTGGTCGTTTGGAGGCCCTTATGAAATGGAAGGAGATAACTTTATTTAAAATGAATGTCAGAAATACCAAGATGTTTAAAAAAGTTGAATGCTTTTTAATATACTTTCAGAATGCCTGAAGAAAAAAAGCAACCCATTAAGAAGAAAAAATAAACTTTTGCATAAAATTTAGAATTTTTTTTAAAATTTAAAACTTTCTTAATCTTATGATATTTGATTCTTGCGATTTGAAAAATAAAATATTTGACTAAAATATGAATAACATTTTAAGAAACTAAATGTGGGATGATAAATTGTATAAAGCAATGGGCACAATGGAAAACTGTTTAAAGCTATGTATGAATATTCAATGTATGAAGTTAAAATGTCCGTTATATTTACTTATTTCTTTATTATTAGTCCGCCTGCTTCACCTCTCAATGGGCATTGCAGGTCAGTCATGTTATCCTGATCATTGCACGAGCAACCTGAGTCGGTTGTATATCTCTCTTATTTATATATCTTTTTTGAACGGCCCATTGAAAGGGGTGTCAACTGTGCTTTATTTTCTCTTTTAATATATGCAGTTTTCAAATGCATTGTAGTCTGGGTCACAAAGTATGTTTTCGAAAGAAACGCAATTCAAATAAATAAAATCAAATTCTGGAAAATTTTTGTATTAATGAATATATTCAAAATGCGCAGTACGAATGAATAAATAGAAAATTTTAAAACAATTTTCTGAAGAGACAATGCAGCACAAACAATTAAAATAAAATTCTGTAAATTTAAAAATGACCTAAAAAATAACTATGACTAAAAATATAGTATAAAGAAAACTATTTGGAAAAAAGAAACGATGCACCTTTTATTTAAACTACTCAGATCGAATGAGTAAATAGAAAATTTTAAAGCAGATGTTTGCAAGAAATCATGCAACTTAAACAATTAAAATGAAATTCGAAAAAGAAAAAATTCCTTAAAATACTAAGAATTATAATTAAAAATATAATATAAAGGAAAATTATTTGAAAGTAGGGAACGATTGTGACTTTTTTTCCTCACGCTCATGTAAAAAGGGAAAGGAAAGTAGGTTGCCATATATTAAGAAGTTGCCCAAGTGAACTGGCGCAAACTGAAAAAAATGAGCGAAGTTAAAATTTTGAATTTCTCCGTAAATTTCGCACCAAATTTTACAAAATTTAATATCGAGGCATAATTTGAGTCGTAGAATCGACATATGTAAAGGAATTGGTATGTTATTTGAGAGAAAGTCCGATTTTGTGTCAAAATACCTATGTTAGAACAGTGCTATATATAAATGTAATATTTATCCTAAGTCGCACTTTCGAGACATGAAGAACGCAATTTGAATTTCGTCAATCGGTCCAGTAGAACAGGAGATATAGAACTGTTCCTTTTTTTTTTTTGCTCCGTACATGAAAAAACTTATGCTGATACAAACTCAAAGGTCAAAAATATAATAATTCTCGTTCGAAAGTTTATGAGCTTATCGTCACTATGGCAACTCGTTACTATGCGATGAATCTAATTGTTGCCACACATTCGTGAACCTAAATTGTATTTAAATTTAGACATTCAAAAGTTCTTTTATTCTGATATTACCGTTTAATTGGGAGTCTGTTACGGGAGACTTTACCGTATTTGTTTCTACTGCTAAAATATTTTCAAAATGGGATGGTACCGAAGTATCCGTTTCACTGTAGGACTCATCTTCATTATCATCCTTATTTTCTGATACTTCTACAATTTGATACAAAAACAGAAAGTCGTGGGCTATACAATGAAATAATACACTCATGTCCAAATTTATCTTTACATGCCCAAAATATTGATATTCTAGGAAATAATTAATCGATGAAATCAATTTGCGTATGGAATGTGGGAAAGACAAGCCTAATTAGCATTATGCAATCAAATGGTTTCTAATATGCAAATCAAGGCATTACCGACAGTAGTGCCTTGATTTGCATATTCGAAATTTCGATTATGCTTCGCGCAAAACTCATTTTATGCAGCGTGAATATTTGAGAGAATTTCTGGGAAGCAACAATTGATTTCAGAGCGTAGGGACACAAAAATGTTTATTACGGCTGAGAAATATTATTTAGAACAATCTAGGAAGTATCGAATCAGTGGCTGTTTAGCAGCGGGGCAGATGATCATGGAAGCAGTGAGATGTGTGAATATTTCATAACAGACGGTATCTGTGTTAAGAAAACAATTTCAGAACTCTGGAAAGGTTTAAGGAGGGTGGGACAAGCACATAAGTGGATAACAGCTGCTTCTGAAGATCTATATCTTGTAATAAATGCCCGCCGTAAGAAGAAGTCGCTTTTTGGCAGTTAAATTCAGAACATACAGCCGCCACTGGGTTTTTGTATTATGAAAAACTATATACAGAAGGCTTAATGAAAAAGGGCCTTATGCCAGAAAGCCAAGAGTATGTGATTCACTGTCTTCATACCAAAAGGATAATCGGTTTAATTGGTACAAAGAATATTAAACCTGGACTGAGCACCAGTGATCTCACGTTCTCTTCACTGATGAGTCTAGATTTAGTTTAGCATCTGATAATAAACGTGTTTATATCTGGAGGAACTTAGGAAAGCGAAATTTTCCTTCTATCGTTATGGAACATGAACGTTTCGGTAATGCAGGTGTAATGGTATGAGGAGGAATAATGATGGATAACGTACTCCCCTACATGTTTCCAATAGCGTATCTGTGACTGGATAGAAATATCGGGTAGAACCATTTCAGATATGCATAAGGATCTGGCTTTTGTTTTATGGATGATAATGATCCTCCACATCGAGCAAATGTCGTTGACTATTTCCTTGCGAGTTTCTTCAGCGAATGCTGTGGCCATCAAACTCTCTCGATCTCAACCTGACAGAGAACTTACGGATCTACTTTGGAAAGCAGCTGCACGGAGAAATCCTCGTCCTAGAGATGTAATGCCATGAAGACTGCAGTGCTGCAGAAGCGGAACTTAATTCTTCGAACTATGACTAACAACACTCTCGCGAGTATGAAAACACGTTTTGATATATGTCTACAAGTCAGAGGAGACTCCTTTCCATATTAAATTTTTTAAGCCTTAATTTTTATGAGTTATTTTTTTTCTTTCTGAACTCTCTTTATAAGTTATTATAACTATTTTTACTGTTTCATGCTACAGTTTTATATTATGTGAAAGCTTCTTTAATTTTTGTACGAAGTAAAAAGGAAGTATTCTAATTGCGAAAAATTTCGGGTATCATATTTCAACGAAAATATCCATTTTGACCGCTATCGAATGCAATTTAACGGTGTTTGTGCGTGATATCTGAACGTAAGGACAGAATAAAGAACTCTTTATCCCCCAAATAATTCTAAAACTGATCTAAAATTGATTCTGAAGAGATTTTTTCGTGGCGTTTGTGCCTACGTACGTATGTATGTATATATCTAGCATAACTCCAAAACGAGTAGCCAAAGAGCGTTGAAATTTTGTATATAGGACTGTTATAATATATAGATGTGCATCGCCTATTTTGGTTGCAATCGGCCGCACCAAAAGTATATGTATATATACATATCCACTCTGTTACTCGACTCAGTGAGCTCAGTTTTTTATACTTATATGTTTGTAAATTGTGCATTTTTTGCTTTAAAAAGGATTGAAGGTATCTTCCGGTTAAGGTTTTTTATGCCTGTAGTTAACCTGCATGCTACAATTGCAGAATAATCAACAATTTAAAAGTTGTTTAAGTGAGGCTAAGCCTAATTATTTTGGCCATAGCGGCCACATTTGTTTACATTTGAAACTTAACAGAATAGTGGATTTGTTGCCAATCTAGAGAAACTAAGCTTCGCAGCAACAAAAATAACGCCTTCTTTTATTATTGCGAATTAAATCATGCTTAACCCATTATGGAATTTATTCGAGGAAATAAGATTTACTTCGTAATTTTTAATATAGATATTTTGAGTTTTTATGTATTTTGAGTTTTATGTTTTATGTATGTTTTCTCTCGAAATGAGATCTGAATTAATTGAATGAGAAATACTGAACCGGCTGTGAAAAACTGTTTCTCTTTTTGGTTGTTTGTTTAATTTCTTTTATACATCATTTTAGATTTATTATAGTATTTGAATAGAACATGTAGCAACGATTAGTTAACTCTTTAGATGATGTACATAATTTTTGTGCATTCTGAGTTATAAAATGAATGAGACGAGCGCCAGAGCGTCTCTATGGTAAACAAATATAGAGAATTTTAAAGAGTGCATTTATTCTATTGTGATTTATGGGTTATCGACAAAGAAGATTTAATTCAATCCAATAAGTTTAAATGAAATACAAAATTCCTATAATTTAATATTCCGTACAAGGAAGTCATGTGGTATACACATCAGATTTTGTAACATATATTTGCCATGACGGTACTTTTAGTTTAAATTTTGTCTGAGTTTTTGGGTATGAATAATTAAATAAACTTAGAAATCAAGCATTTTGATTAACTAAAGAAATTAATGATGAAACTGATATTCATTTAAAACTGACTTATTTATTTATTTATTTTTCCCTTGTAAAGGAATTTACACAGTCCAGTCACATTAATGTGACCATCTGTCAAAAGCCAGAATAACCACCTTTCGCAGAGCGGACTGCTGCGAGACGTGCAGGAAGAGAGTCACATAGGTCCCTGAAGGTGTTCTCTGGGATGTTGAGCCATGCCGACTCTAATGCCGTGGCCAGCTGCGCTAGATTACGCGGTTGAGGATCCATGGCGCGAACAACTCGATCGAGATGGTCCCACAGATGCTCGATTGGGTTTAAGTCAGGTGAGTTTGCTGGCCAGGGGAGGACGGTAAACTCATCCTGGTGCTCTTCGAACCACGCGCGTACACTGGCAGCTGTATGGCACCTCGCATTGTCCTGCTGGAAGATGCCATCATCCTGAGGAAAAACAATGCGCATGTAGGG
>KK112141.1:0-80517 GCA_000611955.2 Stegodyphus mimosarum
GAAGTAAAACAAATTTGACTTATTTGTAAAGTTTATTTATTAAACAAAAGGTAAAGAGCAAAAGAAGATGCTATGTTTGATATTATTAAAAACATTAACGATGTTTTCTCCCTGGAGCAAATTGCAAAAAACCTATTTACAAAAAACCA
This sequence comes from Stegodyphus mimosarum, assembly GCA_000611955.2. Lineage (NCBI taxonomy): Eukaryota > Metazoa > Arthropoda > Arachnida > Araneae > Eresidae > Stegodyphus > Stegodyphus mimosarum. The sequence goes on from KK112141.1 coordinate 150, forward strand.
ATATTACATGGTTGGTATGACTCATATTATTAAAACAATTAGCGATTTTTTCTCCCTGGAGCAAATAAAAAAAAAATAAAAAAAAACCAATATTACATGGTTGGTATGTCTCCCAGACGATGCAATACAGTCCGTACAACGCCTATGCATGTTGAGTATCAAATTATGGATCTGATCTTGGGGGATATTACACTACTCAAAAAGCAATGCTCTCCGAAGTTCCGGTAGACATGTAGGAGGAGGTTGACGAGCTGCAACTCGTCGGCCAAGCATATCCCACACGTGCTCTGCTGGATTAAAGTCGGGTGAGAACGCTGGCCAGTCCATACGGGTGATATCCTCCGATTGGAGGCATTCACTTACGATATTTGCACGGTGAGGACGGTCTTTATCATCAATAAACACAAATTGTGCGCCCATGGCGCCCCGAAACAAACGTTCCAAACGTTGTTCCAGAATGACATCCCGATAGATTTGGCTTGTCATGGTTCCAATTTGAACATGCAGGTCAGTTCTGGAACCCAGAATAATTCCACCCCAAACGAGCACTCCTGCACCACCGTAACGGTGTCCTTCTATGATGTTTTCCTGGTTGTAACGGGTACCTGGAGCTCTCCATATGAAAGTCTGCCGAGAATCACACTGCAAGATAAACCTGGACTCGTCGGAAAACATCACGCAAGCCCACTGTTGCGGTGTCCACAATGCATGCTCTCTACTCCAGGCTAACCGCAGGCGACAGTGAGTTGCAGTAAATGGAACGCATCTGACAGGTCTACGAGCATACAGACCAATCTGCCCTAAGCGTCTGTACACGGTCTGCCTTTAAATTGTCGTACCAGTGGCTGACGAGAAAGGTCTGAGGCTGTGCTCCGTCTGTTTCTTTTGGCAGTAACTGCCAAATACCGGTCCTCATTCGGCGTTGTAACTCTGGGGCGACCTGTGCTGTAACGTCTACTCACATTACCATCAACTTGGAATTGTTGCCAAAGCCTGGAGATGACACTCTGGGCAATTCCGTCTGATACTTCCAATTGGGTATGCCCACATTCCAGATGGCCGATAATTCTACCACGTAAAAAATCATCCTAATGCGTCCTTTGTGTCATAACTATTCGGTTATTGCACTGAAATGCTTATAAAACGCCTGCGAACAATTTTACTTTTTTGCCTGTATACCCAATATATCACTCTCTTACACTCTCGTCATTGTGACGTACCATCGGTGTCACCTGGTTCCTTCCTGAAATTTGCATATGATTCTTGCAGATGTGTGTAGTGACTTTACAGGTGATATATTTATTTTAGAGTTCGATTTCCGCGTGACTCCGAATTATCTTTAATTTATGGACATGACAGTATATTAAATAGAGTCGTTAAATAGTCGTTACGGAGGTGGAACTACTCTGATGGCATAGGAAATCTCAACGCCAAGATGAAATTGTGCTAGGTAAACGAAGTTTGGCAGGTTTCTTTGCACACTTGAAAGATGATGTCTTTTCAGATTTCGAACTAGACGCATAAGTGTGTCGTTAGTAGTGCCACTATGTGCAGGCAAGTCATGCATGATGTAAGCTTCGTATGCTTTACGTATTTTCGGATTGGGCGCAATGAACGAGGTTTCAGTCAAGAAAGATGAAGAAGATTGTATCAACAATTTGAACGAGGCCTTGTAATAGGGTTACGATAAAGTGAATTTTCTTTTCGTGATATATCAGAAAGACTTGGCTTGGGTGTAACCAACCTGCATGCGTGTTGGCAGCGAGGATCTCAGAAAGGTACTATCTCAAGAAACCCGAGATCCGGCAGTACATGTACCATCACTTAAAGGGAAAATAGTCTTATTCCCCCCTGTCTGTGGCGCATAGAACTGCATCTGCGGCAGACAGTCGTGTTTTTATTAGCACCAGCGTAATCAAATGAACCCTAACAAACTGATTATCTGAGGGACAACCTGTAGAGGCCACTCTACTAACATTAATCACCAGCATTCGCGACTTCAGTGGTATCAAGCTAAAGCTCATTGGAGGGTGGAGGAGAGATATCTTGGGGTCAAAGATAGCCATGTGTTAACTAGAAGGAGGTCAGGTGAGTGCTTGGGACCAATCTGTCTGTGGCGAAGACGCATTGCATATACACCAGGAGTTACGGTCTGGGGTACTATCTCCTATGACAGCAGGAGGACTCCCATCATTATCCCACATATCTTGACAGCAAACGCACTGGTGACTGAATCCGTTGTGCTGCCACTTTTGAGCAATATTTTGAGGGTATTTTCAAACAGCTCGTCTCCATAGCTTGCTATCAATATTCTACATCTGTACAGGGTATCGACATGTTGCTTTGGCCTGCAAAATCCCTCGATCTTCCTCCTATCAAGCATGCATAAGACCTAACTGGACGACAAATCCAGCATCATCTACAAACAGCGCGGACCATTGCTGGTTTGACTTACTAAGTGCAACAGGCATGGAAGCCCATCCCACATATGGAGCCTGTGAAGCACAACGCATGCACGTTTGCAGGTTTTCTTTAAACATTGTGACGACTACTGAAATTAAATGGTTCTTCTAAAGCATTCTTCAACCTGTGACCTTGAAATATTAATAAAATCTGTATGGTATGTAGACAAATGATTTGCCTACATTTCATTCCTCTGCACGTTTTTTATCTTAGTGTTAAGATATAATATTCCAATGTTCCATCAGAGTACTTCTAAAACATTCTGTGAATAGCCATTAGAGATGGATGCCATCCAAATAGATAGTTGAACATTAACGCATAAGCCAGTGGCTTATAATAAATTAAACTAAAAGTTATATCCTATGATGCTCAACAGTGTTGTCAAGATACGATGCAGAAAATTCGAGATAAATATATAAACTTAAAATTTGTTTTAATTTTACTTTTATTACTTTTAAAACTGTAAAATAAATTCAAAATGTTCAATTAAACATCTTTTAGAAATACACTTTTTTAGCAATCTTAACTCAGTTGTGCTCGATTAAAAAATGTATTAAACTTTCAGTTTTATTAGCATGTTCCTTATAATTTCTGCTTGGTATGATACACAATATTAAAATGCGATTATTCACTTAAATTTCATATGCTTTGAAATAAAAATCATACATTTTCTTTTTTTATTTTAGTGAAAACATTATAAGTTATATTTTTAAAATTTCTTATAGATGAAACTGGAACTCACTTGTCAGTTCTCATCAGGTAATTCTCAAGACTTTCGTTGTAGTCTTCTGACATCTGATGATCTGAAATAAAACAAGGATATACTGTTAAATTTACTAGAAATTTGGAATTTATTGGTAGATACAATTATAGAGATCTGTACTACATAATTGTATTTCTGATCATGGAAATTTTTAACAGTATATTTGACAGTTGCTAACAGCATATTTTATGACACGAAATGCAAAAAGATTTAGACATTTCTTTTACTGTTCCGTCTAAACGAAAACATATTACGATTACTTTCAATACGTTATCTTTGTCTCCAGTGGAAGTTGTTAATAGTGATTGTACCAATTTTCATCACATTGCTAAGTTTAGAACATTTGTTGAAGATTATTAGTTCCATTTAGATTACGACTGGCATCATGAATAAAACGCATTTTCAAGGCAAGAAACCTCTTATTTACTACCTGTGTTGCAATAACTATTTTTACTACGATAACAACAAATAACATGACATTTATAGTACACTGCATTCGTACAGTCCATTTCATGCGTGATTATATTTGCTACTTTGTGCCAAGCATGGGCACAGGTAGCAAAGATAATTTAAGGATTTTTTGCGAAGACAATTTTTAAAACAATATTTCACTGAGCGTTTCGAAATTTATTGCATCATCAGCAAGAATATTTTTAAAATATATGTAATAAAAACGTGATCTTAGAAGTACTGAGGCAGGAACACTGAAACATAGAAGTCCGAAATACCGATGCAGACACTTAGACCGCAGAATTCTTAATACCGAAGATACTTCAAGACCAAGTCGATGCGGTTTTAATTTCATTTTTATCTAAATTCACATTTTTAGCCTCAGTTCACTTGACGCTCTAATTAGGCCCATTTTCAGAACATTTATATTTTTGAATACTGTTGCGATAGAAAGAGAACGCAGTGAAACAAAATAGCCTCCAAGCAGCAACAGAGATAGAGGCGAGGTAAGCATTTATCCAATATGATATTTCACTAAAAAGGAAGGTTTGGGTTTACGTTTAAAAGGTTTCAGCTGTCAGAGTTTAGGTTCCGAAACTAGTCCTTGCTTTTCTTAAAAAAGAAAAAACTTTGCTTTTCTACAAGAATTTTTGCTTTTTGTAGAAGAGAGATTTCAATTCATTCAATGTTCCTCCCCCCTTGACGAAGTGGAATTGAAGTTATTGAATTCCTCTTCTGTTTTGTTAATTTTTCTTTAAATTTCATTAATTGTTTGAATTGGGGATCGCTTGTTTGAAAAGTTTGGCTTTAATATTTAAAAAATTCTTTATAACATTTAATGGATTATTTGAAATTTATTAATTATGAATTTCAATTTAGTCTTTATGAAAAATTAGTTCTAAATTTCTTACTTGATGTCTTTAATGACAATTTTTCAGCAGCTTAATGCGCGAAAATACTAGGCATATTTATATTTTGTTTTTAAAAAATTGTTTTGTAATTTTACATGTATATATATAAAAACACTTTTTATATGTATTTTGCTATCGCTGTACTGCGAAAGCGTTGCTTATCGCCTGGCTACGAAACATGACAAAAAAGTTTTCATAAAATATATCTCCCGTTCGTGCACCGCACCTAAAGTTTTGAGAAGCAGCGAAATTTTCCCGCTTTTCGTCAATTTCTTATAATTTCTTGACGCACTACTATCGAAATGAAATTGCTCCTAATCTAAAGTTTGGGGCAGAAGGAACACGAAAAAGTTTAATATGTGTAATTTCGAAATATTTATTGTTCACTCAAAAAGCAAATTCCTTTTGTAAGAATTCTTGCTTGAATTAATTTGTTGTAATTTCTGATAACATTACTTAACTGATTTTTCGTAAAGAAACAGTGAATATATTTATTATTTTTAATTTCATTATTTAAATGAGTGAACCTTAAAGGTAGTTTTTGGAAACATTCTGACATAATATATTTTTATAGGAGGTTAGTTGTGATGAAGACGTCTCTTGCGTCAGAGCTATATACTTTTTTAGATGCTTCGGTCAAAAGTTTGACACACCGTTCTACAGTCTGTGGGTGACAGGATAAGCTTTGGAAACTCGGGTGCAGCGATGTGCCAGTATTTAATAGACTTTTGGTGCACTCATGCTTTACAGCGGAGGAGGAGAGATGTTGCAACTATTTTACCAAATCATGTTGAAGTAGTCTGTTGCTTTGAAGCAAAGTTTTGGAGTCATGAAGTTTCGGACGGTCTTCCCCTTGAAAAAAGATCCAGCGTTCAACAATCGACGCAGTCCTAGTTCAGTGAGTTGTCTTCTTTGCTGTATCATCACTGCAAGCATCAACTTTTCGAGATGAGGGAAGAAAGAATTCCGCTGAATTGCTTTGTTGATGACTTGCAATAAATCTTCATTCAGATATCGTATGTTCAGGTGGGTTCAAAAACTATCTTTAGACCGCATGTGAAATTTTTGCTGGTTTTGATTTTAAACCATGGAAGTGTGTAACAACTCAAAATAAAATGCATCAACTGCCTCATTTCATCAATATGTTTTTCTAAGCTCAGGAAAAGAGTGAGAATTCGATTTGCAGCAGTCTTGAGTATGAAAGCGGACCAGGAGACCTTAACACTTTGAGGGGCAGGAAAAGGCAATTAACGTTTTCAGCAAAACTCTTGTTTTATTTATTGTATCAGGTGTTACAATGAAATTATTTGCGACAAGGACAAATATTTTGTCCACGACTCGTAAAAAAATAACCACTTCTGGTGGTTAGTATCAGTGACCACCGCCCACAGAACACATCCCTACAAATCAGTCTCTATGGCACACATGGAAGCAGTTTTTCTTCTTCAAGCAGAGTGCAACTTTGCATGTGCTGCATTCCTCCACTGTTTTTAAAGGCTTTTTCTTGGTGCTGCAGAATACACCTCGTCGTGATGTTGTCTTCGAAGGCTGATGCTTATTTTTTTCAAGACGAATTGCTGCATCAACTATTAGTTTATGTTTCTTAATTGGCTTATGTTTCTTAATTGCCATCTAGAGAGTTATAAAGGTACTTCAGAAACGGTCCGTTTTGAATACCTCTCACAGGAGTAAGACGTTCAATAGAAAAGGTGGTGATTACTATACGTAACCACCTCCTTTATTTTACTCTTTGAAGGTAGCGGTTACTATACGTAACCACTACCTTCAAAGAGTTAAGGTGTCTAAATTTTCTAAAACTACATCTGACGTTATGGCGACAGAAGTGTCAAGCATAACTGACACTTGCTCGAAACGTTTTCGTCAACTTTAGGAATGCGGCATTCAACACGTTTAAAGCAAACCAATGGAAGTTTTCCACAGCCAGCAAAATGTTTCCCGATCGCTCCACTGAAGGATTTGGACCTTGTGGCAACACCATCCAGATAATGAAATAGGTGACGGAACTGCAGTTCATTAAAGTATAGGGAATACATAGCACGCTGCAGTGGTCTCCTAATTGTGCAATTTGATCTTATGGACCAATTTTTCAAACCAGTATTAACTACAATTCCACCCCTCCCTGTCACATCAAATTCTTCAAGAGAAATCTCGTGTGGGAAATTATGATTGAAGCCGTACATTTAGCAAGTCCCGTAGAGAGAGAAACATGGCTGATATATTCTGATTTTGTTTCTTTCACAAGGGAATGACGGTCTTTTTCAGTTTTTGGAAAAACCTTGAACTAATTTAATCAATGACCGTCCTGTCGCATCCATCAAAGTCATCTTTACTTCCTTCATCCACTCCTAAATAAAGTGAATCTGAGAGCCATTTCTGTTAACACAAGTTTTCCGTCTTCTTATTTTGTTTTTGTTAACGAATCAGTTATCACATACATAATTACATAATATTTACAATACATACAATATTTACAATTACACAACAGTGCAGTTACATAATAGTTATACAGTGGCGGACCAAAAAACTGCATCTTTTGCGAAAAAAGGGTGCAAACTGTGTGTTTTCATGTATATGTTTTACGTGAAGATTCATATTGTTACAATAGATTAAAGTTGTAGCTTAATCAAATTTTATTAGGAATAATAATCATTTATACTTAATTAATCAGAAAAAAAAGTGAAAAACGCAATTTTTAAGAAAACGCAAAACAAAGTAATTGATATATGGATTATGTAGTAATGTAAATTATACATAACTGCAATAATATTACACGTACTTATATGTGTATACGCGCATTAGGATCACTTCAGTGTTTAATAAATCCTCCACGAACTGCGATGACAGCCTTGCAGCGGTCAGGCCTAGAAGATACCAACTTTTGAATGCACTTCTGTCCAATTCCATGGATCCAACCCCTAAATAATGCTTTTCTGCAATTTAATTCTAGTAGCAAGCTTCTTAGGAGTAATTTTGGTACCCATTATATGACAACAATTTTCAATGTGTTTCAAAACAGGACTATTCTCGGGTCAGCCCAGAACTCTAATATCAGATGTTGTCAGATAGGTCCCCACCTAAGGCGAGGGTGGGAAGAGAATTACCTTTGTAATATCCAAGAGGATTGAGGATTAGTAAAGTTTGAGGCTTCATATTAACTATATACATTCTATAACAAAAGTCGACACACCAAGAAGGAATTGTCCGATGGAGATAAAAATTGGTGGATAGAAAGATTATGTACAGAATAGAAAATTATTGAAATTTCAGAACAATTAAATGATTTAATTCAGAGTTCCATAGCAACGGGCTCAATAAGGTGTTGACCCACCTGTAGCCTGGATGCAAGCTCCATACGGCGTGGCATAGACTGATAAAGCTCCCGGATGGTCTCCTGTGGTATTTCTTGCCAAATTTGTTCCATTTGTCGGGCTAAATCATCAACATTCTCTGGTAGATGCAGTCGCCTTCCCATCATATCCAGACATGCTCGATGGGAGAGAGATCTGGCGATTTGCCTGGGAAGGAAGTTTGACAAGTGTAAGACAGTTCATAGCAGTACGTGCCATATGTAGTGTGGCATTATCTTGCTGAAAATTAAGGCCAGGGTACTGCAAAAGGAACAGTAGCAAAACAGGTTTCAGAATGTCGTCGAAGTGCCGCTGTGCTGTAACTGTGTCTCTGAGGACGACCAAAGGGGTTCAGATTCCAAGGGAAATGGCCTCAGACCAAAACTCCTAGTTGAAGGGCTTGTGTGGCTTGCAATTGTGAAAGCGAGAGCAGCACGCTGCTCTGGGCGTCTCCGGACACGTCTTCGATGATCGTCACGACACGGGCAGCACTATTCCAACCTGATAAAGCCAAGCACCATAGTAATCTGTCTGACGGTTGATAGCGAAGAATCAGGCGTTGTGACAGCTGATCTGACAATCACTCTGTCCTATCGAACTGTTGTGAGCCTAGGTCGACCGCTACCATCATGATGCTGAAATCTGCCGCTGTCCACCCGTTCTTGCCAGCATCTTCTAATTGCTGCATCGCTTCGACTCATATGACGAGCGATTCTCCGATTTGCCCAACCTGCCTCTTTCAGTCCAATGATGCAACCTCTTTCTAACTCTGACAGTTGCTTATAATGAGCTCGAATCCTGCGGCGAGGCATTTTTTCAGTCGTTGAAAGGTATCCTAAATCGCAGTGCAACAGAAAGTTTTAACAGCAGTTCAAGAACAGCTCGTTATATATATCTGTTCGATGCGCAATTGTGATGCGCTGGAGATCGCAATACTCAATCATTGAACACTAAATTTTAATCATTTGCATATTTGATCAAAACATTAATGCATAAGAAATTTTAAAGCAATCGGATGATTCCTTCTTAGTGCATCGATTTTGTTATAAAGTGTAGCGTTGCAGGAACGTAAACCACATTACACGTTGATAGATTTCAAAGAAAAATGAACTATAGTTTCAATATTTGTTTGCCAGATTACTTGATAAAGGGTTGAAAAGTACTTTCGATTTCAGTGTGCGTCCGATAATGTCATGTTTAGCTACAGCATGATAATCAAAACTGGCAAACTGTTAAGGTTGTAAGACGTTCCATCTTAAATTATTTGAGAAGTGAATAAGGGAACTTAGCTCTTATACGATTAGACTCATCTGCGATCAAGTGACTAAATTAAAAAATCTATACAAATAATTCGCTCCATTTTTTCTCCTGGCTGGGGAATAGACTAGCCGTGTAAGACTTTCACAGTTTTTCTCATGGGTAAGACGGTCAGTTTATTTTAGAAAGTCATCCACGACAGCATCTTTTAACTTTGCGATAATCGAATCAATTCATGCATTAAAATTAAGGCGAAAACTCCATTAAGTCCATTAAGATTAAAGAGAAGATAATGTTTACTCCAGGTTAACAGACAAAGTAATTTACTACACTCCTAAGTTGAAACATCAGCGGCTTAACGTATTACGATTAGGAAAAAAATCATTGTAAAACTAATTGATTTTTTGCACAAAAGTAATACATAAACACGTTGGAAAAGTTTAGGAATAGTTGAGTAAAATTAAGAAAATACCGGTATTAATTTTAAGGTAAAGTATGAATTTCTCTTCTTCAAGTAATCGAAATAGAAGTTTTAACATAAAATCTTGCAACCCAAACATATTTTAATACAATAGGTTTTCTTTCTTTCCTTAAATCTACAGATACTACATCTAAAATATTAGATTGAACTAACACCACCGAGGGAATAGAGAGGAAATATAATTCTCTGTTAAGGAAGTGTCTCTTGGGGAATCATTGCATACGGAGGATAGGGATCAACAGTCTTTCCCCAGGAAATTTAGATGTGCATTAATGACATTCTGAGTAGGTTGCGTCTCGGTAAGAATATATGATATAATATAAATAAGGTTTCAGCTCTAGAGAGAGCGAAAGGTTTCAGATTATTTAAATAATTCATTTGGGAACATGTTTGGAAGAGAGAGGGATAGTTTCAGCAGGCTGAAGTTAACAAGAATTATTCAAGGCTCTAGCTTAAATTCTACCGTCTGGAAATACTGGAACTACCTAAGTACACTGCGAAAAAAAAGGGGCGGGACAGTTCTATATCTCCGTTCTACTAGGCGGATTGACGAAATTTAACTTGCGTTTTACATGTCTCGAAAAAAGGGACTTATGATATGTATTGGATTTATATACAGCGTTGTCTAATATAGATATTTTGACACAAAATTTAACTTTTCTGAAATGACATACTAATTTTTTTCCATATTGGGATTCTACTACTAAAATTATGCTAAACTACCAAATTTTGAAAAAATCGCAAGAGTAATTTTTTAAAAAAAAGCTCTTAAAACGTTAGCTCTTCAGTGTTAATTCAATTTAATACATTTTTATTAATATCTCTTTTTTTATTAAACCTACTTCATTACTTCTTCCAAAATTCGAAATTTGGGTTTAGTTCAAATATAATTTGCTCATTTTCTATGATTTATTTTAAGAATTTGTATTTTTAAATAATTTTTGTAAATTTTTCGAAAATATTTTTCTGTTATAACTTATAAAATTCTTAACATCATCTTAAAGTAGATGTATTTCTAGGCACATATGCAAAAAATTTGAATAAAGATATACGTGAATTTACACATTGGCGTGTTCTGACACTCGGTTATTATAATTATAATATTCGTTATAAGCGGTAATACCGCCAAATGTGGTTTACCAACTTTGTGAAGAAACGAAATATGGAAAAATTGGTATGTTATTTCAGAAAAAGTCCGATTTTGTGTCAAAATACCTATGTTAGAACAATGCTATTATATATAAATATAATATGTATCCTACGGCGCTCTTTCGAGACATAAAAAACGCAATTTTAATTTCGTCAATCGGCCCAGTAGAATGGGAGATACAGAATTGTCCCCCCTTTTTTTTTCTGCGCAGAGTCCATCTTCCTTGAAAGTATAGTTATTTGACTAATATTAAAAATTAATGCTTTTTATCTAAGTCAAAGATTGGTAGATTAAATTTATACAAAAGGTTTCAAAATATAGAGCAGAGTAAGATTCTGGTTAGTTTGCGCTGGGCAGTGGATAAGTAAGGGTTTAAATTTTGTTAAATAGATCTTGCGAAAAGAAATGAAAAAGCGATTACTTTTACCTTGTATTCGAGAAGAGATGAGAATATCTCGTTAAATTATCTTGTGAAAATTCTCCTAAGCTAAAATATGCATTTCGGAAGATAAATTACTTTTGCATGACTTCTAATGAATGGAAATTTCGAAGTTTGAAAGAATTGCAGATTTTTATTTGTTTAATGACTAACATTCTATTTGAAAGTAACAAAATTTAAGTATAATCTTGTAAATGTCTCAGATATTATAACTAAAACAGGAAGACCTGTAAAAGGGGTGCCGGAAGGTACAACTAAAATTGAAAATGAACAGGCAAACATAAGCCAAAAAAGTACTGTGATTGTTTTAAACATTGTTGGCAACTGATACTGAGAATGGTAAATGTATAATATGAGATAACTTTCGGGAGCAAAAGGATAAATTTATTTTTCGAAAAGATATGTATAACATTATTCTCTGCAATGTATTACTTTTTTACCTGTTGGAATTTTGAAACACTGCATAAGGTATTTTCTCCCTCTTTTCCGCATGCCATCGTTTTCTTGTTTGTTCTTACTTATACTCACTTGTCTGACAAAGTCAGCCCAAGCCCACGAAATTTCTCGTGGCAAGGAGCGCAAGATTACGCCTGTCGTTGGCAACAGCCTTGAGCACCTAACAGGCGACAGTGCGATTTGGCTCAGTTCTGCCCCCAATTTTGATGGAGAGCACCCCGGTGGGGACGGATCCGAGGGTCTCCCAACTCTCTCCCCTGCCACCAAACCACACGAGAGGACTTTTGGCTCGCTGTGTGCTGCCATGGTGCACCGACACTATACATTTATAATCATCCATGCTATCTCCGGAATCGAACTCGGACCCTTCGGCACGGCAGTCAGCGACCGGTTGGGCGGTGCCATCGTGTTGTAACGGTAGCACACTCGACGCGTAATCGAGAAGTCAAGGTTCGGGTCCCGGCGAGGGCATTGCACATTACTCACGTTCCTGCATCGATATAATCTAATGGCTCTGTAACTGGCGCCTGAACTAAAAGGTGGTGACAATAATTCATCACCACCAGCATTTGGCGACTAGGTTCCCTAATCCTGGTCCTCCTTTAAAAGAGGGAGCATATAAGGTATTTTCTTCCTTCTTTCTTCATGCCTTCGTGGTGTAACGGTAGCCCACTTGGCATGTATTCGAGAAGTCCAGGTTCGAGTAGGCATTGCACATTTTTCACATCTCTTGCATCAAAATGAGTCTACAACGCTGTTGTATGTTTTGGCCTGGGTTCATATCGCAACAAATTAATGACTACGCGGGGATTTTGTATGTTTCCCCATGTGCAACGTGAATACAAGGCAGTTTCTATTGGAAAGTGTTTTACGAAGACATCCTCGCTTTTAGGGAGGTAGCCATTGTATGCTTTACATTACCTAAATAACCCAGTCCATCTGAAACATACAGATAAAACTGTATTGGAATATTGCGCGCTATGTCTTCTTGTCTCAGAAAGATTTGCTATTGTTTCAGGCAAATTTTGTTGAATCTGGAAATCATGTCCGTTGTTATCAGACAATTTTCAGTTTAATGTAAGTTTAAGATTATTTTTTTCTTGTTTTCGAAGAAGGAAATTGTCATGTTTAATAGTCACCTTTTTTGCGAGATTATTTTCTTGACTACTTCAAGCTTGCAAATCATGCCCCAGTAAGCTTGACTGATAAGACCACGATTATTTATCCATCTTTTCTCTAAGTTATGCTTGATTTTGATTGAATCACAGCTTTTCAGCATTTGAGAAAAGCATTTCTGTGCTGTGCAATTTCAGTTTCAGTCAGCGTATAGGAATTGACTTTATTTACAATTAACGCACCTTTATGTTGTTTTATTTATTTTCCGTCACATATTGCTTTCATTTACTATACAGTTTAACTTTAATAACAATCACAGTAATCTGAACTAGAAAGTGAACTAGAAATCTGAACTAGAAACAACAAATATTTACAAATTTTGGCCTACTGAATATGAATATAAATGTAAGAAAAACTAATTATAAATTTTGAAAAGCCAAGTGCTTATTTAAAGTTTCTGCAGTAGACACAGATTGCGATAGATAGGCCAGTGTTACAAAGTTTTATCTTCATTAGTTTGTAAATAATGAAAAATGTCGCATCTTCTTAATTTTTTTTATTATCTAGTTTCATCCTTCGAGTACTGGTAGAGCGATTTAGCAAAAACTTGGTAATAAATAGTTATATTGTCAGGACTGAGTGTTCTGTGCATACTTTTGGCGAACATATTCGTGAAGTAGTTAAAATCTGATCTTGAACAGGGAGCTGAATGCAGCTATGTCCTGTGGTAGAATACTGTGGTTAAGTGGTAGAAAAACTGCACGTAAGAAGGATTTAAAATCCTCTTTTATTAAAGCACTATTATTTACAGCCACTTCCCAACTCGGTAGAGATAGCAGAAAATAATGACCGCACTTGGGTCTAAATTGAACAATCAAATAATTTAAAATAAAGTTAAATAGAAATTAAGTAGTCGTTGCTCACAAAGCTATGACCGCGAGGTTGGCCTCTATGCTAAACGATCAATGGTGCGTAGCAAGATTTAACTAATACTAACGCACTTAGATTTACTTCAATAAGTAATAACGTAACAGCGCTAAGGCTTAGCATTTAATTACTAGCTAGTCAGGCGAACGTCGAACAGAGTAGCAGTGGTCTGAGACTAAGCGGTCTCTAACCCTGAGAGGTTCCTACCTACCGTTTAAATACAAAAAGCGATTACTTTTACCTTAAATAAGGCTCCACTTCAAATTAGTATAAAGCTGAAACGCGCGCTCATTCTAACGGGAAGTTGATATAAGAACTTACAGGAAGAAAAAATTTAACATAAAACTTTGTTAGTTTAAACTAAAACCTTACAATATGACCATCAAATATGGATACAAAATTAATTTTATAAAGCTGGAACTTAACTGACTTTGTTAAATTATTTTATTTTAATAAAGTGAAGTTCTGAGTAATAAATTTTTACTTAAGCCTAGAACTGTAATTCTTCAGCTTTATATTCATTCTCATTTTTAAGCAACACTGATACTACAAACATCGTGTTTAGTGTTTTAGGTATAGATAATAAGTAATTTTAGATAATAAGTAATTTAGATAATAAGTAATTAAATGGGCGTTAGCCCATAAGGGCTATTAGTCTCAAAACGGCATTTTGAGTCGTATCACTTTAAATGTCCGAATCATTTTTTAAATTGTTACTCCCAAATATTATCGCCCTGTATTATACTTAAAGAAAATAAATAATGAAGAATCTACTCGAATGCATGTACGTTCCTCGCATTGTGAAAAAACGACGGTATCTAGAATCATCAAATTTTCAGTAATATAGTCTTCCTCCCGAACATGGTCACCTGGTACCTAATTAGGAATTTCAAATTTGGCTTAAAGAAAGTAAAAAACTCAAATAATTTGATTGACTGTGAGTGCCATTAATGTGTAACTGAATTTCTATAAAATGGAAAAAGAAATTAAAACAAGTGTTTAACCCTTTTTTCCCTCGTACAATAAATCCGCTGACTACAGTAAGCACAGCGAAGCAAAAGTGAACCTTCCGTTTTATGCGTCAATACTACTAGCAAAGTTATAGAAACTAAATTTTACAGTTAAAAGGGTTTGCAGCACAAAGGGCTGAGAACTGTAGGAATATAATACAGTTACTAGCAACTCAATAAAAATAAGCAAAGTAGAAGTCAGAGGGCTAGATTTATTGCTCTGAAGATCTAGGGGTTTTAATCCCCAGGAACTTGATTAAACCTACAGACGTTTAGACACTATGACACTTTTAATGGAGTACATTATTTTCTGCTACACTCAGCTACCCGAAAGAGATCCAGACGCAGACTCCAGACATCCCTCACAGCAGGTTAAATCCTTCCCCCGATGCTCGTTGTCTGTTCTTAAATATTCAATAAATTTGCTCATCCCTGGCAGAGTTAGTTGTAATGATATGAAAAAATAGAAAAAAAAAGTCTTAAACAAGAACTAATTTGTTAAAACTAAATCTCGCTAAATTTCAGTACTCCAGGAGTGGCCAAGAAGAAAGTGTAAATACTTTTATTGTTAGAATCTTTACAGCTAAATTTTGCATCATTAGAGTTTTAGGAAAAGGAAAAACGAAAAGAAAGGGTTTTTAAACCATTAAGAGGGGAATAAAAAAAATTTTCAGGTAAAAATAATCTTGTGCCACAAAATTTTAAGAAAAACTAATGATAGGCCAATTTTTTTAATGCTACCAAACTACTACTAAATCATAATAAATTGCAAGGTTAGAATTATGAGTAATAACAGGAAGGAATTAATTCAGTTTCTTATTAATTAAGTTTCTTATTTAAAGTTACAAGCAATGAGTTTTCGATAAAAGTTAAAACAAAATTTTTTCTACATCTTGGTCAAAACACTTATTAGTCCAAAGGGGCTTTATCCCTGAAGGACTATTGTTTTCGTTTTGTGATTTTGCTTTGAATCATTATAAACAGCTGTATTACTTTTCAAATTATTGCCACCAAAAGTTATCGCCGTGTATTATATTTAAAGAAATTAAATAATGAAGAATCTGCATAAATATATGTATATTTCTCCAAATGTGATAAAACAATGTTACCTAGAGCCATCCAGCTTTGAATAACGTACGTTTCCACCTGAATATGCGCATCTGGAAACCCAAATTTGCAATTTGGAATTTGTTTTATTATCTACTTCATATTTTATAAAACTTAAACGAATTTTTAATGAACAAACTCAATGATTTAAAAGCGAGCAATGGCAACACTATATGGAAAAAGAAACCTTTTTATCTCCAGGGTGCGAAACTGTGTATCAGAAATTCTAAAGATATGCTCATTTTAAATTATTTTGCGATATTGCTGTTGAACTGAATTTAATGGTAAGTGCGAGAACATGATATTTAATAAATGAAGGTAACACACAAAACGTTAAAAGAACGCCCCTTTGGACTCAATTTAAAATATGAAACCTTTCAGATTTTTTTTAATAATTTATTCTGCAGATATCTCATCGTTATTATAAAAACACCAAATGTTAGAAGAAGTTTTGTTTTAATTATATGTCTATCTGCAGTTAAAGGGTTGCTCTCAAATATTTTCTCGGTTCTGTATTTATTATTGCCTTAAAACCATTCTAAGCACAGATCAAAAGAAAATTTGTTAACATTTTGAAAATAATTAATTAAGAATTTAAAAATTTGTGTTTAAAACATTGATTTGGATTTTCTTTAATACTAAAATTTTAGAATATCAGAAAACGTAAAAGTGACATAAATTAAAAACCTGAATAAAATATCGTCACAGTTAGAATTTTGTCTTGAACAGCTTTCATTAAGCCACGAATTGGCCTCAAAAATACTAAAATGTCAAAAAAATAGTGGATTATGTAAATTAAATAATTTAATTTAATTTTTAAGTTTAAAAATAAAAAATAAAACTTTTGGAACATTTGATCGTA
This sequence comes from Stegodyphus mimosarum, assembly GCA_000611955.2. Classification (NCBI taxonomy): domain Eukaryota; kingdom Metazoa; phylum Arthropoda; class Arachnida; order Araneae; family Eresidae; genus Stegodyphus; species Stegodyphus mimosarum. The sequence goes on from KK112141.1 coordinate 16,910, forward strand.
AACTGAAATAGCAAACTATAAAATTATTACCATTAAAAATCTGTTCTTTTAAATTAGTTACGAGGAAAGAAAATGGTTTAATTAATATAGTTAAGTTTGAGGAAAAAATAATAGTTCGCATCGCTTTTAGTTTAACTTTATATTAATATTTAATAAAAAATAAGTTTAATAAATATTTAAACTCATAAGAAATTTTTAGACAGGATTCGCCTTTTTATAGTAACTTTATGTAGAACATACATGCTGAAGTAGCATATATATTCTACATATACTTCATGTAGAATATATATGCTATTTCATGTTGGATATATATGAGTAAAAAGAATTTAAAAAAAAATTTAACCTAATTAGTAATATGATTCGTATTAATATCCATTCAAGAGAAAATGAACTGAATAATCTTGTAGAAAGGTAATAATTTGGTAATCAGAATAGGATTATAATTTTAAAGATAATTTGCAAGTACCAGTATAGGAAGAGAATTAATCTCTTACATTAGTCTCGCTCCTGTGTTAAAATCAGTATATTAGCTTAGACCATATTAATAACTTCAATATAATTACAGCATACCACATTTAATTTTGCTTCAAAAGAAATTTGTAACAGATAGACAGTGTCATAGCCATAGTTAATTATATTTTACGTAAATATTTATTACACAGAATCATTGATAACATGAGAGTTCCGTGCGTTAATTTAAGTTAATTTGCTTTATAGTATAAAATATCCGAAAACCAAAGTTTATTAAACTCGAGGAAGATAAATTGCATTTCGTATGCAGATGTATAAGCAATGCTAGTCGGTATAAGCAATATGGTCATCAGTCCTTGGTTAATACGACCTTCCGTTTAATCTGACCTGGTCAACTAGGGGAAAAATATGGCAAAAATACAAACTTTTAAACTAGTAAATAGACTTTAAGCTTTATTATTGACTTAGATTCTATTGGGGTGAAGCAATAAACTGCATTAAGCAGCCTGCATATGCTCAGTTCGTTGACCTCAAGTTGTATTTGCCGATGAGTTGACGTTTTGTTTGCTCTTTGTTTCTGTGGTAATATTCGGTTTACAGTACAGTATTTTTGGTGTGTTGTTATGGCTTCAAAGCGGAAAAAAGTCTGCGTTTCTCTGGAAGAAAAAATTAGAGTTTTGAAGATATTGGACAAAGGTGATACGTTATTAAAAGTGTCACAGGATTATAACATAGGATCAAAGGCCGTATGAAACTGAAGAAGGAACCTAAAGGAAATAAAAAATGGTGTTCCAATCAAATAATAGCTAATGCTAACAAAGCTAACAAAGAAAAACAATAAAAAATGCGGGCACAAGACGTTAGCCAAGCTTTTTTCCTTTGGTTGTAAGGTTTATCATAAGTGTTTAAAAGCTATCTTTAGTTAAAGCTACTTTCCTGTCCATCCTAATTTCAACTTACAACTTCCTACAAAAACGTGTTTTTAGATTAGCGTTTAATGAAAATGAGTAGTATTTAAGTCGAAGTTCTACTGACTTCGAGAGAGAGCATCAGAGCTTCTGACTAGCGCTCGTTTGCCTTTTGGCTACGACTCTCTAAGCTGTTACTGCATTCGGCCGGATTACAGGCCCTTAATAGCTTCTCTACCTTATTCGAAATTTAGGGGCCAACTACTTAGAATTTTGATAGCTTCGGCTATATCTTTTTAGTTAAGCATAAATTAAGTCTTATTTCTTATTATTTTGAGTTCAAGCCCAAGTGGATGCTTTCGCTGTACGCCCTGAGAGAGGGGCCAACTGTTAATTCTTATTTTGAGCAATGAAGGGTAGTTAACCCTTCTGGAGTTTACGTCTCTGTTTCTGAACTAAACCGAATATTCGCTTAGCTATTCATTAGGTTCCTCCAAATTTAGTTGTTAAATAAAAGGGTGGAACCCTACATAGTTTACTAACACAAAAAATAATGGTGTTCAATATCTGGACCAATCTTACAGGAAAAAGCCTTAAAATTCCGAAAAGTGAACCTTAATTTGTGACCTTAATTTAATGCTAATGATAGGTGGCTCCATAGGTGAAAATAAAGGCCGGTACACGATAACTAACTGTATCCAGAGAAAAGCTTCAGCAAATGATAAGTCTGCGAAAAACTTCAGAGATGAATTTCATAAGTTGTTAGACGAAGGAAATAAAGTACTACAAGAGAAGATCCAGTAACGATCTTTGCCTATAGTAATGCCACAGGAAATCCTAAAATGAAGTGTACTAGAAAACTTTAGGAACCTTTGCAGCTTTTTAGAATGTATCCAAAAATGTTTGTCCAGTCAGATATTTTAATTGGTGCTGTAATGAGTTCAGGTATTTTTAAAAAATGGTTTTGTGATGACTTTGTGCCACAGACAAGTTTTAGAAAAAGAATAATTTGCTAAAAAAAAGTACATTTGCTTTTGGATAATGCTCCTTCTCAGCTGACTGAAAATTTTCAATATGGAGAAATAAAGACCAAGTTTTTACCTCCATATATCCCCACAGTCTGTCAGCCCATGTATTAAGGGATTTTGAAGACCTTAAAAAGAAATTATCAGAAGAATCTTTTGCCAATTTTAATTAATTCTAGTAATCGAGGAGAAGATAGAATCAAGAATTTGCGAAGTTTGAACTTAAAGTACATTGTCTATTACGTACCTCAGTCTTGGGAAAGTGTGAGCTCAACAACAATTGCAAAAATCTTGGAAAGTTTATTAAATGAAGGTGATGGACAGGAAGAAGAATATCCAGAAATCGTGTAGCTTGAGAAGGCTAATCGGGAAGACATGTTGTCTAAGCTGAAAAACGTGCCTGTGTGTGATAAAGTAAGAATGGAAGACTTGAGTAGTGGTTATCTTAAGATGAGGAGTATAAAGTAACGGACGAAGAAATCGTTAATATGGCTCAGAACGAGTGAGGTACAGAAAGTAAATAAGATGAAGTACAGATTGCAGAAAGTGGGGCAAGATTTCTCACATCGGAGGACATAAAGCTCTGCAGATATCGTTGAACTGCTGGCATGAACTGAAGAAAACTTCGTCAAAGGAGGTTTCACTTCTGCAGAGACTGGAAGATCTAGTTGAGAGAAAACGTCAAATAGGTGGCAAACAAAAGCCAACTACCATCTTTTTTCATCAGGTGTCATTGTTCTTTGTGGTACATAAGTATGAATTTATAGTTTTGCAAGTTAATAATATGTAATTGCTGAAATAATGAATGTATCTTTGAGTTTTAAACGTCATATTTTTCTAATAATATAATGTCTACTTTTCGCACCACCCTACATTCCCGATAATCCCACCAGGCCACGGCCCGTTTAGGTTAGATAATCGTTATTCTACTGTATATCTAAAACGTTGTGGCAGTTATTTAGACATATTGCTTATTCAATTGCTTGTGAAACGCAGTTTTTCTTCTACAGTTATTAAATTTCCTTCTTATTGAAGAAAAGAAATATGTTCGTTTGTCATAGATTTTAAGGTAAACAAATGCAGTGTACCTTTCCGTGGCGACCCATTTCCTAAGACGATTATCTTGCGACTCTTAACTTCTACAGATGATTGTCTCAGGGATCAGTGAGGATATTTTTGGAATAAATCATAGGATATATATTGTCTTTTTGATCGCTATATAAATATAGTAATTGAACATCATTTCTTTAACGGGACCATCCCTCAGAAGATCGAAATTATCTGGAATACTCGGTGGTCGTTTCAGGGAGAGTTTTGTATATTTTATAAAGGTTAAACAATAATGTAAGCAGTTTTTTCTCATTCAGGATTATATAGACATCTTAGATATATTGTTCTTAGTAATGCTCGACCTAAGAATATATAAAAATTATGATTACGATTAAATAAATTAGAATAGTTATGTAATTGAAGAATGAAAACGTTTAATTCTGAAAATTCGTTAAAATATAATGAATTAAATGTCTTCGGAGCTTTCCAATCTCGAAAATTCTAAATTCCAGTTTCATTTAATTATTTTATTCCCAGTTTCAGATTTTTAATTGTTTATACTCATCGTATCTCTTATTAGAGAAGAAGGACCAAAAGCTATCAAAATAAAGTTTTCAAAGCAGAGTATGCATTTGAAATTATCCAGTTATTTCTTTAAGATCAGAGGTGGTAAAAGTAATACAATAATTTAAAAATAAAATGCTTTAGAATTTCAAAGCCGAGAACATTTTACAGCAGCAGATAAAGTTTAAATCAGTGCTACTTACCAAGCGGAGCCGGATATGGAACAGCCCCCATAACCTGAGCAATCAGGAAAACAACAACGGTTGCAAGAAGCAGATATTTCATGATTTTCGTTTAGAGATGAATCTGAAATGAAAGGAATACAAATTTGATTGACAACGTATATTGACACAAATAGAATTACTCGTTAAAAAATTCTCTTAAGACTTTTAAAAAGATACAGATTTCAAGGAAGCTATCCTCACGAAAATCATCTGATCCAACAACAAGCAAAGAACGGTTAAGCATAATTTGATAACGTGCAGTATGAGTAAATCAACAAAACAACTTTTTTTTTCTTTCCTTACAGGAAGTAAAATTAGTAAAGTAATTTAGGCTTCGCTGTCAGTTTAATCTACTTCTAAATTATTTAAGTTTAACTCTGCTTAAGTTAATTGATTAACTTATCTCGTACTTAAGTTTAACTACTTAAATTAACCTACTTAAGTTGAAGCAAAGTTAATCCAGGAAGGAAAACTGGGCCTTGGAGGAAGAATTCTGACTTAGCCATCAAAAATAAGACTGTCAAAGATAATAATAGTTTTTAACATGACTTTATCATTTGTTGTGGTCTTTAATTGTGGGGATTTATTATCATGATTCTCTTCTACCCGGGAAAGAGGTCGACTGTGGACAATTCCCGGCGTTCTGGCTAGGACCTCTACCTAGACAGACTCACAGACTCGACTTTTGGAGTAAATAATCAGTCTTAACTACAGTGACTAGAACCATCGTTTATTCGTTGTCAAGATCATGCTTGGCAGGGACCGTACTGATGCTGTCTTGTGTGCCTCTTGGTGGGGGTTTGGCTCTCCTTGGTCAACACAATGGAGGTAGGAAGTAATTCTTTATTCTTCCAGATTTACACTTACCTCCATCGTCAAACTTGGGGACAGACTACGATGTGATATTCTTTACTTTGTTGGTGGATGCTAACTGTCTACCTTTGACTTGCGAAATTTATTAAAAGACTCTGTATACCATATAAGTTCCCCTGGGTTGATCAGTGGGTATGCCTCCTTGGAGCGCCTCTAGGTTTTGGGGCGTTAGGGCAATTATTAAGCCAGGTCTGAAGCCCCTTCTCCCTAATGCACTGCCACGATTCCCTTAGCCTAATTATGTATAAGGATTACTTCTGCATTGCTTTGCTTATAACATATAGTTTTCCAGATGAGATCAAACAAATATTTGATACTCATTGTTTCCATAAATAGCTTAATTAGCGCCATGGTCATCAAAATGAAGTTTTGAATAGGAAACATGCAAATACAAATCCGGAACGAGGGATATGAGTTTTCGTTTTTCTTGAAATAGGTCTGCTTAAATATAATGAATTAATATTGCTTATAAAATAAGCATTCATTCCATCCAAAGCTGTAACATGTATTTTTCTTACTAAAATATCCTTTTATCTCGAAATTTATTTTAAACCTGATCGGTAGTTTTCCAAATTTAAAAAAGTAAAATAAAAGAGGGGGAGGTTAAACAGGAAAGAATATTTAATGTTAAATATTTTAATATGTAAGTAAAACTTATATTGCCGGTACATTATTCTAGGAGATTTTAAGCCATGTATACCTGTAAAAAGTGCAATTTGGAACTGGAAGATTTTTTCAGAGAAAGATATCCAATACCTTGTTTCAGTAGCAGAGTTTAAAAAGGTAAGTGCATTACTCTTTCGCTATGTACTTGAGTACTGTGTAAGCAAATCAAGGATTTATTTATATAATATCAATATTTTAGCGTCTTTTACGATGTGTATCATGCCTAACTTTGAGGATAGTATTTACAGTCGATATTAAAATTTTACAACATTAAAATAAATTATTAATCAAACAACCTTTAAAAGATATTTTTCTATATATAGCTTAACATTTGGAAATTAAGTCATCCAACAAGGGCACGTCACATTGATTAGAAACTTTTAAAACATAACGTTTAATGTTAAGTATTCCCAGTTATGCTAGATTCAGCAGCGTGAGCACATCGGCATCTAGCTGATATTTGGAAAGTTAAAAGTTTATTGTATTCTGCAATTTTTACGAAGACATATTGCAAAAGCGGATAAACGAAATTAAACAATAACTGTCGTTTGTAAATCCTTCAGTGCTTTAATACTTTTCAGAATTATTGTATATGCCTATTTTATTTAACGTCAGACGCTTAGGATTATTATTTTAGAAGAAATTAAGAAATTTAATGCAGTTTATTGGAAATTCTGTTATAATTTTGGTAATCTTTCTTATTTTGCATAGGATGAGAATTTACGAAGTTTTTATCACATCATTTTTTTTAAAGATAATTTTTTTTCAAATTATATATATTTTCACGTATGCTTCTGTTATCAAAGCCAACCAATAAATAAATTTTGAGTGCAAGCATCTTTTATAAATTATCTGAAAAAAAAATCAGAGTATTCATTTATTCTTAACGAGGAAGCGGAACGTTAAGATAAAAAAAATATTCAAAGATTTTTTTAAAGTTATATAAAAGACAAACCTTCGTAAATCCCCATCTTATGCAAAATAAGAAACATTACCAAAATTATAACAGGATTTCCAATAAACTGCATTAAATTTCTTAATTGCTGTTTATTGCTAATTATTCGAATCCTCGTTTGAGAAGCTAAATAAAGTTAAGTTACTACTGTTTAGGAAAAATTAGAATATTTTTATTTAATTACATGAATTAGTGATTTAATGTATTAATATTTTTATATTTCGGTAAAAGCCAATGCTTCAGTGATATTTTTACTTTATTTTATTTTTACCAAGAAAGCTTCGTTTCCTTGTGAAAGAATTCAGGAGAGGGATGAATTTCGCTGTGCCATCTTTCAGGGTATGACGCACTTTCGTAGAACATTCTAGAAAGAAAATTGCATTGTTCTGTTGTTTGAATAGACTGCATACGTGAGGAAGTTAGAGGGGTTAACGTTTCACCTACAAGGAAAGGTCACTGTTTTGCCGATTTAAGTGTCCGGTTTGGCTCCGAGTCTTTAAATAGTTGCGCTGCTTGCGCAGTTAGCACGTTTTTGTCATTTGGGTGGAAAAAGTGGAAATTGGTCTCTAATGAGGGGGCGGAAATCTAGTTTTGTGGTAGCCTGTGTCTTTTTGTGATGGGAATAGAATTTCGGAGTACGAGACAGTTGTTGCTGAGTCGTCTAGGTATGATGTAGTTTCCTTTTGCTGTTAAAAAGACGGGGGCAGTTATGCTCCCTGTCGGTCGGAAATGAATTAGCTAATTACTGAAAGAAGACATGATTTTGAAAGAATACCTGTTTTGCTGTTGCTACTTTGCTACGAAAAATCGTTTCTCCTGCATGTTGGAGAAAAACGCGTTACACTGGGAGATGGTGAGAGAAGGTAGCTTCTTTTCTGGAGTTGGTAAGACAGAGGTACAACTATGCCCTTAAGTAGCCTGCCTTCGGCTAGACGAGAAAACGACAAGATGTCTGATTCTCGTAAGGGAATACAGTATTTTGTTGAAAGCTGTTAATAGTTTGAGATAAATTCTACTATGTTACCGGAAACCCAGGGAGCGGTAAAAGTGTGCAATTCTACTCACAGGTCAAAGCAATGCCTGAATGTGTATATGAGGCTCGCAGTCGTCATCTTGAAGCATCGTCCTGATGTTAGCCAATACCTTAATAATGACGTTTTTGGTGTATTCTCCTTCAACATCAATGAGTAAATATAACAATATTTTTTACCAGACTAATTGATCATCTTTTTCTTCATACCTGCGTTACGCACGTGCCTCTCCAGAAGGGTGTCGACATGATTGTTTCGAGTGTTCCTGAAAGATTTTGTGCCATTTCCATATACCTGAAGTCGGAGTTCTGATGGCTCCATTTTCCAGTTTCTGTTGGTTCTTTCGGAGACTCCAGGTTTTCGCGGAGTGGTTAGCTACCGACTCGTGACTTTTCGACCGACCGTTGATTAGAGGTACAAATGACGTCCACCGAACATTTAAATAAGTTTTTCTTATATTTTTATAATTGTTTAATCTAGACGATTTCTCTTAACTACTCTTAAGGCGAGTAAATGTAATAGGGTTTAGTAGGAATGGGCAGTTAAAAATATAATTATTAAGGTGAAGTAAAAATGCTGATAAGATTTAACGAACTGTCCTACGTCAGTAAGAAGCGTTGCTTTCTTGTGTAAAACTATCTTTTTCTAATGTATGTACTTTTATGTGTGACTGACTAAATTAATTAAACTAGAACGTAAAGTTATAACTAGTTTAGAGTGAAATGTTGGATGGAATTTTATGGTATCCTGCTGTTAAACTAATGTTGAACCCAACGGCAGGAAAAACTTGTGTACTATGCCTGTTTCCAGTATCCTAATAGTTTTCATGTTAAATAGCAACTCAGTATGTCTGCTGTTATATTTAGCTGCTTAAGGTTTAAAGTCAATAGATAGTAAATGTAGTAGAAACAATGGATTATTCATTAAAACTGAAATGTGAACTTAAACCATAACTTAGAATATGAATAAAATGTCTCATTTAGCTTGAATTTATATTATGTTATCTTTTGAGTATTGTATCCTGCACATAACTGATTATTCACAGATGCACGATCCCGGAAATAAGAGGTAATGCACAACGCAATCCTTCTTTACTTTACGATCACAAAGAAATGCTTGCTTGCTACTTAATTAAATTCTAACTTAGTGATTTTTAATTGTTACGGTCTCACCAAATGATATTGCGGGATATACATTTAGCACAATAGGTTTAAAATATTTTTCAGTTTTTGAGGAAACAGGTAATTGCTTGCATAACTTTTAACTTTCAGACATGAACTGTCTTTTAACTTGATACTAGATAAACTAGTAGTGGATACTAGATGGCACAGTGATGCTAGTTTTCGTGCAGAAATATTATATTATAATGGCATACATTTTTCGTAATTTGAACAAAAAAACTTGAAGTAAATCTAATTTATATAACAATGACTTGGCATTGTTTTCACTTACAGTTTTCAAATGTTTTAAAATGAAATACTAAGATACGAACTCTAGTCCAGCCCTTTTTTAGCAACAAAAATGCAGAAAGAGTAAAGAAATCAATATGTAGGAAATTTCAGTACACTAAACAACTTATAATATAGGGTGATTTGTAACAGTAAAAGAATTATCATTTCAAAAGCAATTGATTCTGCAATCAAATACTAGAGTTCTCATAATATATTGTTGCGTTCTACGGGTTCGTTGATTTGGAGTAACTGATGATAACCCTTGATGAACAATCAAATCCCAATTTATTCGCCAGTATTACACAGGAGAATTTCAAAGACACGTTTATATTCGTCGAAAAACAACTATAAACACGCTGAAACAATCAGCAGCACAGCCTTCGGGCCATAACGGTGAAGACAGCTTCACGGCAATGCACTAAAGTACAGCTCCCGACTCGGTCGATATCTCTCAAGCTAATCTCTGAACCCAAGGCACTATTCAAGATACACTACTACTCCGCGTGCAGGCACAGTATATACAGCTTTAACCTACCTTCGAGAACATGCTCGAGAAAACCGCTAAGAATGGGTTATGGAATAATGTTCTCGCTCGGTCTACGGCATGACGTCAATTTTGTCGCCAAATGGGCGATTTCGCGCCAGATGTGGAAACCATTCCTTTTCATGGTACCTTCTGCAACTCTAACCCTCTGTAAGGGGAAGCCCACCGCAGTTGGGCATTTCGCAGCCATATTATAAAAATGATATAGTTTCTGAGCTTTCATTCTATTCCGCAGTGAAAGAAAGCTCGTCTGCGGAAAGAGCAGTCTTTATTTCGACTGCTTGATCTTGAAGATAATCTTTTCATCTTATCTAATTAAAATTCAAATAACATCGGTGTGTGTAAAGATACATGATCCACGAAGAGCATATTAAGAAAGATATAATCATCGACTCCGACAGCTTTAGTGCAAGGTACTTGATAATAATTCAGGACTTTTGCCTGAAGAAACTCTTGAATTCTTCATAACCACATTCGTCGCTGCTTCGAATCTAAGATTTGTAACTGGTTCAAACAAGTGGTGTTTTATATCCAATAAATTTTCCTTTACATGAAAGAATTTAATTATTTAAATAGTTAAGTTTTTGTTGGTGAAGAAATAATTGACTAAGTAATAACAAAACAAACAAAAAAAAAAGATAATCCCTTTTTTTGTAACTATTTAGCCAACATTTATAAGAAATTATTAACTTCAACAAGAATCATTCCTCTCGAAGAATAATGCTTTCGCACTTGGGTCGAAAACATTTCCTCTGCAGCTATATTTTGTAATCAACCTTAGCACAGGAATTGCTTTACCTCGGCTTCTCATACTCGTAAATGTGAATTATTTAGTACACCGTACAAGTTTCTGGAAATAAATCCCAAAGTGGCTTTTGCGTAAACTCGAAACATAGCTCTTAATAAAATGAACGGAATTGCTCTTGAATATTAAATACCTACATTTATGAGCTTTTGCTTGCAACAAGTTACTGGGCCAGGGAAAGAAAGTTTGGAAATTTGTGTACGCAGGATTGATCTCACTTTATATCTCCACGCGGAATGGAATATCTACATTCTATAAATCAAACAGCAAGTACTAAAAGTAATCCTTCTTTCTCAACACTGAAAATTCAAATTGCATTGGGAAATTGTAAAACTTACATAAAAAGAAATTATTCCAGCTTCAATAGTACATTAAAAGTATTATTATGTTAAAATGCGCATAAAAATGTCCTTTGGTTTGATTTATTTATACACCTGAACTGTGAACATTAGCTTAATTATTAATTAAGAACATTAGCTAATATTATCATTATAAAAATAAGCCTATTAATCTATAATGTATTCCTCCCGCCTTCTTTGCATCCCTGTGTGGTGTAGTGGTCAGCACGCTCATAACCAAATAATTGACGGTCAGCACGCCATAACACGTATTCGAGGGTCAGTGTTTTCAATCCCGGCAAGGGCATTGCGCACATCTCATGTACTCCAGCTTCAAAGATAATCTAATAGTGGCGCCCGAGCTGAAAAAGGTGTTGAATGATAGTTCTCTACCACCGCGATTTGGCGATGGGGCCCCTAAAAAGGTGGTGGAACTAAACGTTTTTAGTTCGGGCGCCAATGTAGAGACATTACGTTTTTTTAAAAGCAGAAGAATGAAAAATGAGCAGCGCCTTCTCCGGGAATCGAACCACGGAACTCTCGGTTACGCGTCGAGCGTGTTGTCCACTACACAACGAAGGCATGAGAAGAAGGCGGGAGAAATACCTTATATACTCCTCCTTTTAAAGGGAATGAGGAGATAAACAAATGATTACAAATTCAGAACAAAAGATCATTTTATTAAGAATTTATGGCATGAAAAAGTTACAAGTAGTATCCTTGTAGCTACATAAGCCAAAGCACGGCGTGGAATCGAATTCAGTAGGTCACCTATGATCCCCTACCGAAGATCATGCCATAATCTTTGCAAATGGACAGTTAATTCACCAATATTCCAAGACGACTACAGTTGCCTTCCAGGCATGTCCCAAAGTGCTCTATTGGCGAGAGGACTGGCGACCTGGCAGGTCAAGGGAGTACGTCATACCCTTGAAGACATTGTTGGAAGAGTCGCCCAATATGTGTAAAAACATTGTCTTACTGATGAATGGCACCTGGCCGACTTGATGGCACAGGCAGTACAATCGGCGTTATAATGTCGTCCACGTAAGTGCCAGCCACCATAGTGCCTTGAAGGGCAACTAGAGATGGTTGTATGTCCCAACAAATCGCTCCCGCCTTGTGTAATCGCCGTATGCCGCTCGAAAGAAATGCCGGATCGAACTGCTGGCATTTATAATCTCGGTAATGTCCATCTAATTCGACAGACGAGCAAACGTGCTTTTAAGCTCTCTGAGCTGAGTAACTAATATGCGAATCGTGTTCTGGCTCTTGTCTCATTGGCATCGAAATTTAACTCTTTCACGACCAAACCGCCCTATACGGCCCTTCATTTAGACGACCGCAAACGCCCGCAAACGGCCGAGATTTCGATCCTGTTTTCTTCCCTTCCCGTAAGGTATTCAGTAGCAGGTGCTGTTTTCCCATATGCATTGTATCAGTTTACTGCAGAAGCTTGTTTTAAGAGGTTTAATTGTGGTTTCTCATCTTTAGGTTGCACGGGACATTTCGTTTTTGATTCTTTGATTTCAGTTTAAGACCTTCAGAATAGGTTTATGAAAAATACGGCCAAAGGCTAGCAGAATCTTTGCTAGAACGTAGAAAGAATGTCATTCGAAATTTTCCCACCTATTTCTGCATTAATGGGCGGGGAGGGGAGGAAATTGCTGTGAAACTGGAAAACTATTTCGGGCGTTTCTTTATTTTAAGGATATAAATTAGTGAAGGGTTTGGATTTCAAAGAGTTAAATCATTTGAATTTCTTTTAGCTGACTACATTCCTACTTCATTATATCTCGATTTCTTCTGGATGCATATATTTATTTTTGTGTCAAAGTGCATATGTTTCTTTGATTTGTCTTTGTATTAAGCGTCAGCAGTTATATCTAGTTTTATTTTGTCTCTGTCATATATGGCACAATCTACACATCCATTTTTATGAGCTAGCTGAAAAACAATTTTACGTCTTTATTAACAAATTAATTACAGTAAAACTATCAATAATTATAATTATAAGGAGAAGGTAGCTTTACTGAATCGTACTTTAGGGTGCAATTAGTTCTAATTTTCGGGAAACAGGAGCAAAGTTAGAAAAACTTAAGATGCCTGCTCGTTCTGTAACCTATTGAAATCAAAAGGAGTTATCGGGGAACGCTAACTTCTAAATGGATTGTGGAAATCACATGTTTCCAACCTTAAATAAAATTCGTCGATATATTTACATTTACACACGTAAAATGCATAGTATGTGGGTTAATATGTCAACTAATAAAATTAAGAAGAATACAGCGAGATAGACGATGAAGTAGTTTATAAATTGCTTTTATCAAAATTAAACTGCTGATAAGTGCAGTTCTAATGCTAATAAATTAATACTAATTAATTAATCAATTAATAATTAATTAATACAAAACTATGTACGGAAGAATTCAATTAACTAATTACAATTTTCCGTACGTCACTTTGTCGTCAAGTTTAAGAAGAATAAAGAAGTGGAAATGCAGAAAAAATCAGGATTAACTCTCAGGATTGAATGTTAAAGAAAATGATAAGCATCTTAAACACCGAATCCATTCACTTACATTGAAAGGATACAAAAATACTACTGAAAATAACAAATAAAAGCTATAAAACTAACAAGCAAAAACTAACTATAAGTCAGATGGGAAGGTAGGAAAGAGAAGTGCAGAGCAAATATCTTATTTTTCTCACGTGTCTTGTCCATTCTTGCTTTTTATTTAGAAATTTACTTTACCACTTGAATCACCTGCATGCCTGGAGTTAAAGCTTTAGAGTTCTTTTTTTAATTTACTGACATTCCAGAGAACGTTTCAAGAACTCGAAATTGGAAGTATTCTCTCTTCTTTTTTGCTTTTATTTTTACATTTAAAAAGCCTCCAGCTTCAATCCTTAACCATCAAAATGAGTTATCGCCCTTCTTACAACTGCTGCCAGAGTCAGGAAGAATTTCTGATCTTCTTTTCACATTTCAACGGTTTTCTTCTTCTTGTAGAGCTTTTGGAAAGCTTAGAGCATATCTCGTTTGTTAGAAGCCTGATAAAATGTTATCCATGTAGAAGGTTTTCAATTTGTTTCTGCGTGTCAGGCGAAAGTAGTGACGAAATAAATATCCCGCTCGAAATTTTTTCCTGTCTGGTAGAGCATAAAATGCTTGGGAAAATACCATTTCTGATAGAAAAGATTAGAATTGAGAAAGCAGTACGTTTTAAAAATTACCATATGTACCGACTTGCGCGCATGTATTTCAACTTGTTTCAGCGAAAAAGAAGCACGTACGAGATACGTAATAAGGAAAAGTATCTTTTGCGAAATGATAAGACATTTTTGGACTATTATCAAAGTTCACTTGGGAACCGATTGCAGATAAAATATTTGGACGTGTTAAGATTTGATCTACGGCTAGTATTTTAAACCACAACTTATTTGCTGTTCTTTATCAGGTTGTTTTTCTTTGCTGAGCTAATGAAGCAGGTAACCAATTTCGGATAATTTGCTCTCATACGAAATGTTAAAGCGAATTCAAATAATAAAGAGCTTGCATGAACATATGTATGTTTCTCACACTGAGAAAGCTCAACGGGTCCTAGAGTCATCAAAGTTTGAATAATGTAGCACTCCGCCGAAAAATGAACACCTGGCAGCCGGAATTTCGAATTTGGAATTTGCTTTATTGTCCATTTGATATTTTGTAAAACTTTAGCAAATTTTTCATTAAAAAACTCAACAGTTTCAAAGCGAGCAGTGGCAACACTGTAGGGAATAAAATATTTTTATCTCCAGCGCGCGCAAGACTGTGTATCCGAAAATATAAAGATATGCAGTTTTTAAATATTTTCAGCCCAAAGTGGCGTTAGTCCAAATACTCTCGTGCCAGCATGTGCCTGCAAATAATTAAAAAAAAGTAAACAAAAACCCCACCAGTTTGAGCGTACTATAAAATCTGAAAACTTTCAACCTTTTTTTTTCTGCTTTTTCTTGAATTACATCCATATACCGTTTTTCGGATAATGATGTGCGCTCAGCGAGAGTTTTGGAGAAGCAGTTTCAAAAAGTGCATTGCTTAACTTTTAATAATAATTTTAATAAGGACTTTGGTATGACTTTCTATTACAAATGATTTTTCTTACAAAAGGGCTAATGATTAAAATATTTTGAAACAAATAATGAACTAAGAATTCTATCTAAAGATGTATTCAATGAAAATTTGACTGTTCATGCACAATACATATTTATTTTCTGTGACCACTTTTTCTGCTATTAATTTCATTACGGATATGAATTTTGAAAGAAAAGCAAATTATAAATTTTCATGCACAACTGAGCTTTTCTGAAATGTTTAATTTAGCTGATTTGTGTCGTTTGAAGTGAAAGAATACGTGAAAATTATTTATTTGAATATGACCAAGCTTACAAGGGTTCCTTGTTTGAGAGGAGGAATGCCTTCGTGGAGGAATTTCGTAGGGCAATGGATCATATAAACGTTACACGTAAGGTGAACTAAGAAAACAGGAATGCTATCAATTGGAAATTGCGAATAAAGAAGGAGTGAAATAAAATGAAATTAACTTAAAAAGCATTCTTAATTTAAATGAGACAGCATCCTTAAAAGTGCCTTTCTCACTTCCTTGTACGAAGTAAACGATGTACTGTTATCGCAAAAACTTTCGGGTATCATATTTCAATTTAACGATGTTTTTTATGTGAAATCTGTACGTAAAGACAGAATAAAGGACTCTTTTTTCAAAAACGGGTTACAAAATGGGTTTAAAATAGAATTAGAAGAGATTTCTTCGTACTATATGTACGTATGTACGTATGCTTGTATCTTACATAACTCAAAAAAGAATAGGCTCAGAATGTTGAAATTTCGTATATAGGATTGTATAACATGTAGTTGCGCACCTCCGTTTTTGGTTGCAATCGGCAGCACCAAAAGTATATGTATATTTATATATACATATACATATGTATATTTTATATATACATATACATATGTATATATATACATATACTCACTCTGTTACTTAACTCGGCGAGCTCAGTGTTTTTATTCCTATATTATGGTAAATTGTGCATTTTTTCTTTAAAAGTGATTGAATTATGCTGGTCTTATGTCCCGGTTAAAGTTTTTTTGCTTTTAGTTATCTTGCATGCAATAGATGTAAAATTAACAACAATTTAAAATTTGCTTAAATGCAACTAAGCCATATTTGTTTACATTTGAAGCTTAGCAGAATAGTGAATTAAGTCAGTTTCTGCATTTTCAGTGTCCTTTTTGCCGAATGGGCTGAGCAACTGATTGAAATCGCTAGGATAATTATTATTACATAGTGATGACTTCACGTATCGCTCTCTATATCTCATACATAGTACAACAATGCAGGGTACAATGCACAGGTACGGATTCCTGCTTCGATAATTATAAGTATATTTACGCAGATGTAATTGAAAGTGCTATTGGAGATGATTCATATACAGAGAAAGCCTTTGATGCTGATTTTGTAAGGGGTTAGACACTAAAGCATGAAGTATATAACAAAGATTAGAAGCAACTGAATTAAATCGATGGACTAATTATTATTACATAGTGATGAATTCACATATTGCTCTATTTACCTTATACATAGTAGCACAATTCAGGGATCTCCTATGTAATACATCGATACAAGTATGATAAACAAGTTGCATCGATACTTGCTGCTGAACGAAATCCAAATTAATCGTTTAAAGCTTCTTTATTAAATTCATTAGAGTACTAAAGACTGTTTTAACAGAATCTCCACCTGAGAACATGTCTACAGTCAAAACAAGAACTTACGTCACTGAAACAAAGTAAGAAAAAGTTAGAGACTATTTAAGTAAAGCTACTGCAACGTATTAGAGGAGATTAAAAACTCATTAAACTTTTCCTTTTCGCGGGAAAGTAAATCTCCGAAATTTTTTATTTAACGCAATGAACAGAAATCTTTTGTGTATAATAATAACCAATTATGCGTTTTTAGAAAAAAATTTCCTTCCAGGATCTAAGTTAAATTATTTTTTTTCATAAACTCATTTTTCTAACTATAATTATTTGTAAACTATTTTTGCCTTTGTTGTAAAATTTAGTTGTCTGATCCAGCTGGGGATTATTTTGCTTTAAAAATTAAGATTCCTTTTTTTTGTTTTAATCTCCTTCACAGGAGTTTTAAAATTATTTACAAAATAGATCTGCTATAAAATATTTAAGCTTCATTAAAATGATGTTAGTTTTTAAGTTAAATTAAATTGAGAGGATTAAGCTATCAAAGGACTGGAACCTTTGTAAAAAAAATATCGAAAAAAGTTTGCAAAATAGAAAAGTAGCTCTTAACTTAATGGTTATTTACGTTCGTCCAGTGTTTAGAGAAAATAAATGAAAAAAAAATAGTGATACAGAAAAGCATTTTGCCTAATTTAATTCTTTTCTTTTTCAACGCTTAAATTTTATGCTATAAATTTATCTACAAAAATTTTACTTTAAATCTTACTTTTAAGAATAAACCTTTAGTAATTGTAAAGGCAATAAACATTCCAATGCTATGTTATTTTTCTGTTAACTAAATTTTGCACTTTATGTTTTATTATTTATAGAAAATAATGAAGTGAAAAAATAATTAAATTTTGAATTTCGTATCGAATTTAAAAGAGCTTTAATCTCTTTGAAGCGTTTATTGTACAATAACAAAAAAATAAGGCTTCGATAGATAAAATCCAGTGTTTATATGCATTTTTGAAAAGGATTAAACTTATAATATTGTAGAGTTATTAGGTTATTTAGAAGCAAGAGTCTTCAAAAATGTTCAACACCTTCGTCGGAAATCGAACCACAGACCTCTCCGTTACGCGTCGAGTGTGCTGACCACTACACCACGAAGGCATGCAAAGAAGGTGGGATAACTACCTTATATACTCCCCCTTTTAAAGGGGGGCTGGGGTTCAAGGGACGCAATCGCCAAATTCCGGTGGTGGAGAATCATCATCCACCACCCTTTTAGTTAGGGCGCCACTTGTCGAGTCATTAAGTTATTTGGAAGCAGGACAGGGAAGAAATGAGAACGACTTGTCCGGGAATCGAACCACGGACCTCTCGATTACGCGTCGATTGTGTCCACCACTACACCACGAAGGCAGGAGAAATACCTTATATACCCCCTTTTAAAGGGCGACTGGGGTTTTGGGGACCCAATTATCAAATCCCAAGGTGGAGAATCATCATCCATTACCTTTTTAGTTCGGGCGCCAGTGTAGAGACATTAGGTATTTTAGAAGCAGGAGTCATGAAAAATGCTCAACACCTTTTGCGGGGATTGAACCACGGATCTGTCGGTTACGCGTCGAGTATGCTGACCACTACACCACGAAGGCATGCGAAGAAGGTGGGTGAAATACCTTATAATATATACCATCAAATTTTCCAGAATTTTTTCATGTCGCTTTTCTTTCATATTGAAGGATAACTTATGATATGTAATTTAGCATGTGGTGTTTAAACACATTTTAGCGGAAATCCCAGCTTTGACTGTGATCTCTATTTCACCTGAATGCAAATACCCAATCAAAATAGTGCTTACAAAATTCTGAATTGCAGGCTTTTGTATATAATCCACAATTGTTTGTAATTCCCAGCTAAAGTCTTTTCATTAATCCCCTCCCGTTTACAGTAAGCAGACTTTTCGCTAAATTAAATTTTAAGCGGATCGGCTGAGCTCTAATCACGACAGAATTCAAGAGTATACTGTAATAACTTAATTGAAATACTTGGTGCGCTTCAAGCGCTGAGCAACAGAAAGTTATATGTTGCTAAGAGACAAGAATTCTAACGATCTAAGTTACCGTAATTCCATCCGATGCTCTGACGTCACTTACATCTTGCATTTCCCGCTAAAAGCATTGTGTAATCAACTCACCAAACAACATGCATAGCTATTTCATTTTCAGTATAGAAGTCATTTATGAGGAATATGCTATGAAGGATGATGTATTGAGAGCGAATAGAAAGATGTAGAATATAATAAAGCGTATTATGTCAGAAAGACGTCTAATATGCGAACAAAGTGCATAATGCTCTATCGCGTGTCATTACCAAGTACTCCTTTACGCCTATATACCTACATATCTATAATTCTGCACTAATTAATATAGGCAAACCTTTAGATATGCAGAGAAACTCCCTAATATGTCTAGTCGTGGCTACAGAAGACTTTAGTTTTTTGGGGATTTTGTTGCATTGGAGAATAAAAGTCAATTCTGATAGTAATTAATTCTCTAATAAATTCTGCTTACTTTTGGAGGTGGTAAAAGTGTGAGGTTGCATCGTACTGGATTCGAGAACTAGTAACTAGTGGTGACATTTAATGCATGCCTGTCAATAACTTCCCTAAAATGCTGGTATTTCATGCCATTTTAAAATAAAATGTATAGATATTTCTTTGCTACTTAAAATAATAAAGAAACAGTAAAGGAATAAAATTTAAAGGGATGAAATTAATTTCTTTTAATAAAAGGAATTAGATTTAAAGGAATATAATGTTTCTTTATTCTGTTAAATAATAAAGAAATATAAAATCTGAGCCACTACAGTTAAAAGTGGGCTCTGAAATACTCAATACTATTTGCATTTTGGTTAAAAAGAATAGGTAATCTGTATTAGAAACCCGAAGTCTATAAAGTGACTTTGCTCAAACGTAAGTAATAGGAAATACTGTTAAAGAATATACATCATTTCTTGAATGAATTGAATATGCCTTGGTATAGTTATAAATTTATTTAATTACATGTTTTGCATGAATTTATGCACATAAACGTTATATACGTATACAAATTTTTATCATTCGCCTTTGGTTTAGGGGTCATTTCATGAAGGTGATCATTTTGTACAGATTTTTAGCTTTATTATAATAAAAAATATCATATTTTGTAATTTAGGAGTCTTGATGGAAATGTGGTCTATTGTAGACGTGGAAGTAGAGGTAAAAGTAAGAGGAACTCCAAACTGTCGTAAGGTTGTATAGAAAATTTTAATTGCAGAGAGATTACTGTAGAGACATTAGGCTTTTTTTAAAGCAGGAGATGTGAGAAATGAGCAATGTCCTCACCGGGGCTCAAACCTTGGACCTATAGAATACGCTCCGAGTGTGCTAACTGTTACACCAAGAAGGTATGCTATGGAGGCGGGAGAAACACCTTATACATTCTCCCTTTTAAAGGGCGACTTGGGATTAGGGAATTCAATCGCCAAATCCTTCTGGTGGAAAATCATCATCCACCACTTTTTTTAGTTCCGGCGCCACTGTAGAGACATTAGGCTTTTTTTAAAGCAGGAGATGTGAGAAATGAGCAATGTCCTCGCCGGGGCTCAAACCTTGAACCTATAGAATACGCGCCGAGTGTATTACAGTCTATAAAATACGCGCCTTACTCTTACACCACGAAGGCATGCTAAGGAGGCTGGAGAAATACCTTATATACTTACACTTTTAAAGGGCGACTGAGGATTAGGGGACCCAATCGACAAATCCTGGTGGTGGAGAATCATCATCCACCACCTTTTTTAGCACGAGCGCCACTATTAGATTATCTCTGAAACAGGAGTACATGAGATGTGAGCAATGCCCTCGCCGGGATTGGAACCACTGACCCCTCGAATACGCGCTGAGTGTGCTAACCGCTACACCACGAAGGTATGCCAAGAAGGCGGGAGAAATAGCTTATAAACATTCTTATTGAAAATAAATAAATAAACAAAAATGCAATCTGAAATCTTTTATACCGAACAATTCGTACATTTTTAGCTTTAAAGCTCGGAAAAAGTTAAAAGAATATCAAATTAAAAATAAAGATTTTAATCAGAATTTCAGCACAGCATCTGAAACAAGTTTATGGTGAGAAGTTACGATAAAGAATTAATCCCTCATAAGTTTAAAACTGAGGATATAATTCTTATATTTTAAATGACGTACTCAAAGTTGCAAAGTTAATTTGCAGAAAATATTTTCTTGCTTTATTATGTTATCATAAATTAACACTATAGAGGGACTTAAGCATTTGTTTCATAAAATAAGACACATTTATTCAAGTCACAAATGTGCATAAATTTCACTATATTGCTTGAGCGAGAGGCTTGAAACGAATATTTTCCTACACTGGCAATATTTCCTGTTTTCCCAAAACGCGAAATCTGCGAAGTGGAAACAATAAACATCTCCAGGAGGTTTTCTGCAACTTGTAATTTATTCAAATGTTGTTTTACTTCGGTGGGGAGTAAATGAGGTTGTGCTTTAAAAGTGCCTTTTCTAATTTTATACAATAATTTAATGAAGAAAATTCACTTGCTTTAGGATATGTGAGATACAGTATCATTTAAATGTAATTTCAGTTCATTTCAAACAGTAAATCAATACATTTTTTATTTCTGGAAATGAAATTAATCTGAAATCAAATGCATTTTGCATTGCACTGTATGCACCTAATTTTATTCCTTTTGCTGGTATTTTTATTACACTGCCAACCGGTTACAAATATTTGTAGAGAAAAATTTCTATTTGAACAAAATTTACTTCTTAGTTTAATGGAATTTAAAGTTACGGTTACATGGCAGATGTCTTTGAAATAATCAGAGATATTTGTTTCGGGGTATATGATGGAGACAGCTTCGCTTAATTAAATTTATTTCTCAAACGAATCTAAAATTTTCCATTACTAAGAACGCGGGAAATAGAGTTAAACACAATGAAAGCGTAAACATATTATTATGTAATAAATCCTCTCTTATGTTTAATACTTAAAGAAAACAGTTAATGAAATTTAGAAAAAAATTATGTTTTGGAGGATTAATGTTCCACTTATCCTGAGCAGGTTAACGAATTTCTGGAATTGTCGTTAAGAAGAAATAAGTTTTCGAGTGATAAACTGTAAGCCTTTGGTTCGTTGTACACTTTTCATTTTCTTTTAATAATTTATGTACCGCTAAGACTTTATATTACAAAGAAAATATTTAGAGGCCTTAAAGGATTTTAATCTTCATTTTTCTTGACTCGCGTGATACACGACCTGGATTTTTCTCATTATGTTGTTTCAAACATTTTCCTTTTGGGTGCTTAGAGGAGATTTGGTAAAAGATTGATCAAAGCACGCGCGGTACCACGTGATGTACATAGAACAAATTACTATTAAAGCATGCTGAGACTTGAAAATTGTGTGGCATAGTTGGGAGTTTGTTTTTATGGTTTTTAGTGAAAACAAGTGAAACTAGGAAAACTTACTATACATTAAAGTACAAGATTTTAGTTTCTGAAGGAAATTTAGATTTTAAGCATTATAGAAAACAAAACAAAATTCTTTGATATATCATGTTATCTCATATATATTTATTGAAATGTGCCAGGCAAAATTAGAAACATATTTAAACTTGCCCAGATGTATATTTTACAATTTCAAAATTGTGCCCTGTGCAGATTTATAATAATAAAAATCGCATTGAAAGCACCACATATTTCTTGAATTTCAATTCGTATGTAAATGTTCTTTGGTTTCTTATAATAACTGTTTTAACGAAGATTTCGCAAATGCTTTAACTTTGAGCAAAATAGATGTTGCCATGTTTGAATTCTATAGCTCCGAAAAAGGGCTTGCAATAGCACATATCATTCATATACCTATACTAAGATGATTTAGAACAATTTTAAGATGTTGCTAGCTTCATGTTTAATGGTACACTATTTTGAAAGCAATTTTTTAAAAAGAGGATGTCCTAAAAACTGTGAGATTATTGTCCAGAGCCGTGTATATAGCTGCTTTAAAAAACCGTTTTAACTCTGTAAGATGTATACTAAGTTTATTAACAGTTATTTTAAGTTACGATTCTTTCCTATCTACTCTAATTTCAGCTTACAATTTCCTACCAGAATGAAATTTCAGAAACGCAGTTAATGCAAATGAGTAAAGTTACTATTTAAGTCGATACTTCACCGACTTCTACAGAGAGAATCTGATTTTCCTGACTAGTGCGCGTTTTGCCATTTGGCTACGTTCTCTCTAAGCTCCTACTCTCGACCATACCTTAGGCCCTTGCTTGGCTTCGCCCATTAAATTAATATTTAGGGGCCAACTACTTAGATTTATGATAGATTCGGCTATACCTTTTAGATAGCTTTAGTTAAGTTCATTTTAATTTAAATTCATAGTTATTTAAGTTCAAGCCCAAGTAGAGGCTTTGTGTATACTCCAAGTAGGAGTTAATTGTATTTATTCTGAAAAATGAAAGGTAATTAACCCTTGTTAAGTCTTAAGTGTTTTGCTCACACACTTAAGCGATTATTCGCTAGTTAGTGTTCGTGGGGTTCTAAGACAAAACTTTGGAATTAAATAAGTAAAACCCCACATGTGTATAAAACTTTAATGACGTAATATTTCCATATATTGACATTACAATATGTGCCACCCAAAGAGTATAGTGGGTAGGGGAACCAACTGCGGTACCGAAGGTCTCGGGTTCGATTCTCGGAGAAGGCATTATTGTAATTGTCTGTCTTTTCATAGGAAGCAACGGTGGCCTAATAGGCGCCTCCGCAGGAAAATAGCCACCACTTCTGGCCTTATGAATCACCAACGCTAAAAAGGCAAGTGCCCATCAGTGGATTTTAAAAACAAATATAATATGCTTGGTTACTTTTGGCATTATGATGAGTTGCGTACAGATTAACACATGTTATGACACGTTATAATGCCAAGCAATCATAAATTATCTTAAACGTACCGTAGCATGCAAATTTTCAGTTCATCTAATGTCTCCTGTGTGGCATAAAATTTCATCCTCTTATAACAAAATTACATGGTTTAAAAACAATATACACAATTCTTAACAACAGTATTAATGCTTATGCTATTAGTATTTTTAATAAAAAAGTGTTTCTAACACTTTGTATTACGCATTTCTGCTGTAAAATTCTAACGTTTTTTTACGTTTTACTAAATTCCATTCACTTTAACTTTAATTCTTAGAATATTTGTTTAAATTGGTTACAGTTTTAACTATCTTGTCTATTTAGAATATTCTTGAATGCGCTAAGAGATTGCAGAATTATTGTTAGATTGCAGAATGTCCTTTTCAATGAAATTTAATTGCAACAGCTTAATGATTAATTGTGCATTAATCATTTCGAAAACGTTAGACTACAGAAAATTTGTGCGCAAAACAATTACAATATCTTTCAGCTGGGATTTGATTGCAAAGGGAAGCAGGTAAGTAAATGGCAGCTATATAACTTAGTTATTACTCCCAGGGAATTTGTAAGGCAAATACTGATTAGGTTAGATTAAAGAACATGACAAGTTACAGCACCGACATCAGCTTAATGGTAGAACTGCTTTCGTGGAGGGCTTCCTGGTGGCAACTGGCTTGTATTCAAGTTACATATAGGAAAGCCATGAAGTCCACCATGTAGACAGGTTGTTCGCTTGGGTTCGAACCCGGATCAAACTGCCAGTATTCAGCGGTTTTAATCACTCAACTTCTAGTGCGCGTGACTGAGAGTGTAAGAAAATCATTATTCCGCAAACTACCACATTGCAAACGATTCGTGTTCTTTTTTGCTTTTTCTTTTCAATACTATTGATGGATAGTAAGTTTCATAACATTTAGAAAATCGTTTTTTGAACAAAAGAGCAATGTTTGTAGAACTTCAGAGAAATAAAAAAATTAGCACCAAGCAAAACATTCAAAATGCAATACCTTCTACTGCGCTATGTTTCAGCATTGTTTTTATCTTATGCAGTGGGTAGATTACATATTGAAAAACTCAGAAGGAACGCTATGCACTGCATTTCAAGGGTTAACCCTCACGAGTATGACTCTCAGATCCACCACTGAACTGTAGGTTATTTTCTTCCTCCTTCCAGCATACCTTTGTGGTGTAACGGTAGCACAATCGGCGCGTATTCGAAAGGTGCAGTTTCGAGGCTCTGCGAGGGCATTGCGCATTTTTCGTATCTCCAGTGTCAAAAATCCTAATGACTCTACGGAACAGAAGTATTGAACAGCCAATATTTTTATTAGTTTAGAATATTATACGACCTGAAAACTCCTGTGACTTTAATCTTGTTGGGGAATTTTAAAGGAAACTGCAACAACAGATATGCAAATAATAAAAAGTATGAGGTGTAATTTATTGAGGCTATAATTTTATTTACCTGCTCCACTGAGCTTGAAACGTTTGAATATTGTGTGCCTGGGATAGCTGAACAGTTGAGAATAAAAACATCCCCACTGAATATAATTGCCTAAAAGTTTTTAATTTTTCACTGATTACATGTAAACTAGTAAAGTTCACCGACTACTTGTACATTTTTCACGTAATTTATAAGACATATTAATGTGTTTATGATGGCTTTACATTTCTTATACAAGAAATATTCAATTTTTATATAGGCTTCAAAATTTTTCTCCGCTTTTTCATCTACATATATTCATCTGCGTAAACTTGCCCCTTAGTTTAAGATTTCCCCCAGATGTATCCACGTAACTATGTTCGATATTACATTTGGAATTGTGCTACATTTGAAACAGGTTCAAATGCTTAAAAGAGGTATTTGTATGTGGCTCCACAAGATGTTTGCTCGAATCTGTGATATTTAACTGTGGAGGGTGCATACTCAAATTAATAATCATGCACTTGAACAAATCATAATAATTATGCTTTCGAACTTCTGTAATTGGGATTTATAAAAATGTGAAGATAGAATTATGATATAATATTTTTTATAAATAAATTTTATTTATTGATGATAAGGCTGATCACAGAAGCTTTATTTTAATAATCTGATTGCTGCTTCTTTCACCATGCTCATTGAATTAAATAAAATAATTGGAAATATTAATACTGTAAACTGTTGAATAGTTGAGGTTTCTTGTTATAGCAACCCCTTGTGCCCTACAGAAAAGGATGTTGCAGCAGGGGATCACTATATCCAAAGCTGGATTAAATATACTTTCACCAATAAAAGATTTTATGCATCGGCTGAAAGAGAATGGTCGTTAGAGCAAGTAGCCATCATAACAAGAGTCGGTTGTATATGGAGTAGTACCTCCTGTAAAGGACACCTCCGAATAAGGGTCACCCCTATTTGAGGGACATTGTTATTCGTCTTGGTCTCTTTGAATATATTTAGTTGTTATTAAAAGACACTGTATTTAAGGGACACCTAAAAAGTTTCAAAAATTAGATAGAGAAATAAATATAAATAGAAATATTCTTTGTTAGTAATTTTTTGAGGTTCCAAAAGCAAGTTTGTGCTCAGTAAACGAAAGTTTTTGCGACAAGGGAATAATAAAATCAAACGCTAATTCTTCTACCTTGAAAACTGCTTTTCAGTAGAGAAAAGACAATGCATTGGGAAAAGGCAAGCTGTAATGTAATCAAAAGAGTATTTCACATTAATACATTTCAAAATCCAGTTATTCTTGCTAAAGAATAGAAGGTGGGAGAAAATAATTTTAGCAAGTTGTAAGGGAATACAAGACAGGGATCAACGGGATTCAAGACATCAATGGGATCAACGAGATCCAAGACAGGGATCAAAAGGAGATTAGATTGCTGAACCATCTGCGAAGGCACAGGGTTCAGCAAGGTGAATAGAACGAAAACTATCATTCAAGGTTTTTGCTAGAACTCAAGCAAAAGAAGTGTAATTTTGAAATTATTAATTAAATTAATTAATTGAATCTGATATTATTTTGGAGAAAATTATACCTTGTTTTATTTCCGTTTATTCTTAAAATGTCGTTAACAGTTCTTACGCCTCCAAATCTTTTTGCGAATATGCATTTACAACTTTTAAAACCTGAAAAATGCATATGTGCGGTGCTATCGTCATGCGATGATTTATAGGTGCTTAATTTTTTACCACGATATTTTCGACGACGATGTTTTTAAACTGCAACATCGAAAATTAAAACTAAATTGGAATCAAAACAAGGCTATTACCTAATAATATTAATCATTTCAGCATTAGATGAAAGGTTAAACAGTGTAGCTAAACATAATCAAATTTAACATAAGAATTCATTAGTAGAATAAACTCGAAAAATTAAAAAGCAAATTGGTAATAGAAAAAAAAAAACTAAAATTAATTGCCTTTGTCTGAAACCCCAATTCAGAACTCATCAGGGGAAAATGAATTAAAGTTTCATAAACGTCGATTAATGTGACTCGAATGCGTGTTTCGTTCTTCTTAATTTTGTTTGCGATTAGAAACCGATAAAAGATTCCATTAAATTTTCAGTAAAAACATTAAAATTGAATTAAATCGAATCTCAAATGTATTCTGAATTTTTCTTACACGTATTCGATCACTTGGAAAAAAGAGAAAAGGAATAAAATACTATATTAGGCAAAAATGACTACTCTAAAAAACAAAATTTGACAAAGATACATAAACTAGACTTTCAAAAGAAATTACAAATCAATGAATAAAAGTATTCACTTGTAAATCAAATTGTCATTTAAACAAAACTCAGAGAATGGGTAGGTCCCTGATTATGTGAACATTTGCTAAGAAAACGAAAAGAATTTTTAAAGAGATTTCATAAATAAATTTTACATAGAATTCTAAAGGAAGCCTAAATAAGTTAAAACTGAAATCTATAAGAAAACAAAATTATTGAAACAAACGTGAACTTAACCGAATTTCTTATAAAAAGACCATCGTTACCCAAACTGTGAACTCGTGCAAAAGAAAATTGAATTTAAAGCTACTCTTGGAGGTGCAGAAAAGTTGAGCTCAAATGTATTGTTAGAAAAAAGTACAAGTGTAAAAAGTATAAGTATATACAGTGTCCAATAGCAGAAAACAGTATTTTTACGTTGGTTCAATATGTGCTATCCTAGTGGGGGTGCGGATTGTGGGTGGAGTCTGTAAAAATACAAACGACGAGGAAGCAGAGTGGCACCGTAACATGGCGGCAGATAATATTTTTCTAAAAGATAGTGTCTGCTGTAAAATCTCAAAACGCGAAAACTATTATAAATTATACACATTTTGATTCCAATTTAATTTTAATTTTGGATGCTTTATGTTTAATTTACTTTAATCTTGCAGCTCTAGCAGGTTTGGGCATAAAATCTCTAATTTTAATCACAATTTTTTAAAATCTGTTTTTAACTGTATTTGGTGTTTCAGACTTTTCAATGTTTCACAATTTTTAATGAACATGCTTTGAGTTTTTATGTATTTTTGCCTTGTCGCGAAATGAGAACTAAATTAACTGAATGAGAAATATATCTCTAATGAAATTTGAGGGAACATGTTTAAATGAAGAGCAGTAAAAATGCGTATAATTTAAGGTTATTTCAAAGGGAAAGTGGTGCAGTTCAGCCTAAGAAATATTTCTTAAAATGCCTTTCTAAAAATTTTACCATTTTATATGTATCAGTAGCCTAAAATTTAAAGAAATGCGTTAAAAAAATTTCACCTCTTTTTTAATCATAGTAAAAAGGGAATTAGTTGTTTTTAATTGTCAGTGCTTTGATTCAATACTGATATTTATATAATTTACTTACTTTTCACGTAAACCAACTTCAGAAGATAAATATTATTTATGTGAATTCGCCTTTTATATAAACGCTTTGTTTTTCTCTTAAACCACCTAATATAGGACTTTTTTATATGGGAGAACACCTTATTTTTGGGCCTGTATGGTGCTGTTTAACTGTATCAGATCATATTTCCTCCAAAAAGGACTTTAATTCAAACAAAGTATTAAAAATAGAGTGCATAGTTTACAAGTTCATTACAGTGCATATTTTTCTATATGATAGACTCGCTTATTCCCGAGCACCTGTCGTGAGAAATATCTCGGTCGAGCATTTTATAAGCAAACTATTTTACAGCAAATGTGGATTTAATAAACACAATGTGGGTCTAAGGAACCAAATAAAAATAGAGTATCTTCAGAGCCATACTGAGAAACAGAATATATTCGGAAATTCAACGTTTGCAGTAGCAAATATTAATGTAAGAATGGGAAAGAGATAGAGAAACATATCATAAAACATGAACATACAACACATCACACACAAGAAAAGGATGCTGGCAGCAAGCATCCTTTCTCGAGCAAAACAGAACAAAAGCAAAACAGAAAATGTATTCTGAACAATATCAGGGAATACAGCGTATCTCGAAATTCAACATTTGCTTAAGCAATCCAGCTGATTTTATATGCACGAGAAATGCAAAGAAGGCTGTTTCCTAATGTGAAGAGTTTTATTCTTTCTAAGTGAGAACACATGCATAACACTGTAGATTTATACCACATTCTACTTAAATTAATCTCTTATCTTAAGTAGAGTTCCTAAAGGTTACTTTTTTCTAAAAAATTAAAGGAAGCTTGTGACATTTAATTTAAATAACAGTTAAAAGTTTATATTACGTCTTTCTTTTATGCCTCGTTAGATCTGATTGGCAAGAGGCATAGCATAAGTTGAGACGAAGGATCGTAACTTCATGACTTGCAGTGGAAAGAAAAGTTTAGCCGACTTCCGACTGCCGTGCTTGCATTTACATCAGAAAGTTGCTAATCGAGGGAAGTCAAGCTCAATGCAACCACTGTGCCACGGGGTTCTTGAAGGGTGCTGCCGAAAAACGTACATTAAAGAAATGGCAAGCTGAATGGGAAAATGCAGAAGTAGGTACAAGGTATTTTAACTTCTACAAAAAACACACATGTGATCCAATCTCATATAACTTCTTTATCAACGTCTTTTTACCTGGACATGGTCCTTTCCTCACTTACTACTTTGCACGAAATCTGAGCGACTCAGACAAGTACGTAACTTTATTTCCAAGTGCGAGCTTGCAAAAGAGTTACACTGCAAAGCTAGGACACAAATTACACCTGAGTACATTAAATGCTTACTAACGGTCCCTCAACTACAACAAAAAATTTCCTTGAATATGAAGAAACTTTTCTCATATAAAAGAGAAGACATATGTCAAGACGCTAGCATGTCTGTATAAATACGAAATATTCCAGGTATTACAAAAATAATACAAGAGTTCAGAAATGTTGCAAATGCCTGAAACAGGCTCAAAATGGTAGGAAGTGTTAATATGACAATGTACTAGGAGATAAAAAATATTTTGTAATAATTAAATCATTAAAAAATTGTTTAATATAATTTAACGTAATTAGATACATTAATGTAAATGCAAGTATTACGTGATGTGCTAATGTATGTTTGAAGTAATTATGATACATTAATTTACAAAAACAATGAAAGATTTCAGAATTGCAATTGTTTGTAACAAGATAAAAACGAAAGGAAGTTTATTAACAAGATAATTAATTGCCTTAGGAATACGACAATGTACTAGGAGATGCATAAAGTATTCTATAATAATTATTTGCTTAAAAATATTTAATGTAATTTGATATACTAAAATGTATTGTTTGCATGATGTACTAATGTATGTTTGATGTAATTATGTTATATTAATCTGTCATAATCCAACTTTTGCCAATCGATTAAGTTCAATGTAATAATTGCATGCCGTGTTATTGTAATCTTTTATTCAATACGAAAGACTAGATTTAATGTAAAGTATCACTGTAAATGTCTTGATGGGCTGAATTCTGATGCTGGCCAACCGAACGCCCAGCGGATATAGTACTGCGGCGGTGTAATAAAGTGACCGACGAAGTTCTGGTGCTCCGTCCACTTTTTTCTGTCCCTGTCCTAGCTACCAAATTTTACGAACGCACACAGTAAAAATTATTCTATATGTACTTACTATAATACAGTGTGACTGTTCTCAAATACAGTTTTTTCTTATACTGTGCGTGTATGATTTTTTACACCTTAAGCTCACGATATGCACTGTGAATACCTATACGTAAATGACGTCAGACAAATAGTTCAATCAATTCTAACTTCCTAACGGGAAGTGGCTGAACCAGCCCCAAAGCGTCTCAGACTGTCTTCAGGGTTTTAAAACGTTGGCTGCCGAGCGACATTTTCAAAAACGGTTCTACCACGCCGACAAATTTTTATTAATTAATTGTAAAATAAAAATCAGAAACTTGTACTATTTATGGGAAAGATATCGAATTTAGATAATTTTTAGTTATTTTATTAATTTTACGAGTTATATCGCAGTCGATTTTCGCGATAAAATGTTTTATAACAGCGCCAGCTACGAGTATATTCGTAGTTACTTACAAGTAATTACTCGCACAACTGCGAGTATATTCGTAACGGTTGCTTATACCAAAGATTGATTATTTTTGCAACAATTGCTGTATCGTGATTATTTTACAGCTCCTATGTTATTTACCTTATAATTACTTATA
The DNA here is from genome assembly GCA_000611955.2 of Stegodyphus mimosarum. Taxonomy (NCBI): domain Eukaryota; kingdom Metazoa; phylum Arthropoda; class Arachnida; order Araneae; family Eresidae; genus Stegodyphus; species Stegodyphus mimosarum. Next base: position 48,201 of record KK112141.1, read on the forward strand.
TTTATATTACATACAACAAATCTCTTGAAATGCGCCAAATTGTTTTTTTTTCTAATCCCCAAAGCCAGAAAACCTTCATAGAAAAATACTGCGAGTTTGATCGTATGTGTTGTAGGTAAAACAAAAGCTTTCTACGAGTTAACCCCTAGCCGGCGCCTAAAGACAAATTTTGAGCTACGAGATAACTCGTGGTTGGCAGCGAATGTGTTAAATAAAACACAGAACGTCTGATGGAAACCAAAATCGGAAATCTGAAATGTGCAAGACTATTATAGTTCTGGATTTAACATAAACAGAGCTATGCCAGTTGTGTCAGCAAACGATATGCATCGAGAAGAAACTAGGAAATGTGTAGTGTAGCCAAAGAAGTAAGAGTTGGATGTATCCCCCTCTCATTTCTTTGTATTCCCAGTGCTAAAGTTCTATAACAATACCAGAGTAATAATTTAGTCTGCCAGTTAGTTTAGTAGTTGGTCGCCTGATGTGTGTATAGGATTAGGTGCAATACCACAACATTGTGATGCGAAACTTAATTGACAAATGTAATGTTCATCGCAAGTCAAATGACAACTCTTATAATATGGATTTACATAAAACGGAAAACAATCAAATATGTGAAGGATGGTTGTTATTGTTAAACAGTGCAATGTTTCCAAGCAAGGTATAATGTTGCTTACTAACCTTACTTCGTTTTTATCAAGAGACAAAAGCTACTTTCTAAAACCTTTATTTGCAAGATCCAAACAAATGAAGGTTTTTGTAAAGCAATTCAGTGCGTCTAAGAAAGCTGAAATAGCTTCTTACGAAGTGGCTGAATAAACTGCTCTTAAACTGAAGCCCCAGAATTTGGCCGAAGAAATTATATTATCTACATATTTTAAAATAATAAAAGGAAATATCGGTGAATTAGCAGAAAGTGATGTTTGTAAAATATCACTTTCAAATTGAATAGTTCACAAAAGAACTGTAGCCTTGTCCCGAAATATTGACTGCTAATAATATTGCTAAGAAGTCTAACATTTTTCTTCCGTGAAATACACAGACCATTTTTCTTCTATGAAATACATGGACCATGATAACCATTCTTCCATGAACTACATGGACACGACAATTTCAACAACCCTTTGTATTTTGCATTAGGCAGCACTCATTTCAAAAAGTACTACAAACAGAATTGAAAAGAGTGTGGAACAATGTGTTAAAATGATTAATTATGTAAAATCAAGACTATTAAAAAGTCGCCTATTTATTTAATTATGCCAGACTATGGTGTCTAAATAAGAATGGTTGTTATTCTACACAGAAGTTAGGTTGTTGTCCGGATGAAAAGTTTTGATTCTGAGTGCTTGAACTAAAGGACGCGACAAAGATTTTTTTGAACAAGGTAATAATGATTTTGTTGATTTGTTAGACCAGGAATATCGTGTGCTTACCCAGCTCACTTAGTTTCTTTATTTTTAAAAATATAAAGACAAGCACACAAGGGTCAAAAGAAATTTAAATTTTAACGAATTTTTGATTAAGAAACTTAATGATTTCAAAGCAAGCAATGGCAACACTTCACAGAAAAAAAATTATATCCAGACTGTTTATCAGAAACTCTAAAGATATGCTGTTTTAAAATATTTCGTGATATTGCTGTTGAATTCAATTTTATGTAAGTGCAAAGAGCATGATATTTAAGCAGTAAATGTAAGACGCAAAGCGTTAAAAAACGGCCCCTTTGGGCGTGATATAAAATCTGAAAGCTTTCAGATTATTCTTTTTATTGTAAGCTATTCGTACAAAATATATTATTGGCATATCAATAAATTAACCAATTAAAGAGTTTTAATTTCGTATTATTAGTGTGTCGTCAAATTTTTAAATTATTAAAAGTGTACCGGGAAGAAAAAAAGTTTGAGAATCATCGGTCAAGCTATTTGTGACAAAGTTAGGGAGACTCAAGTTGTTTTGTATCATTTTAATTTAGAATTGACAAGTTCTGTGGTAAAGTAAATTTAAGATTTCACTTCCTTATGTATTGGTGCTTTCATAAGAAGTTTGCCACAGCTTTAAGGCATCCTTTGAGGAATGAGAACTTGTTTCAGTTATTTAGTTAGTTAGAAAGACCTCTCAAATTTTACAAGTAAAAACAGCTTGGAGTATAAAATACAATTTTTCGACATTTCGAATCATTAATTTGAAAGTGTGATAGAATCTAAATTTCACTTCCGAAAGTAACTGTTATTTGTGAGCACGATAAAAATGTTCTGTGGATCAAATATTTCAAAATAAGGAAGCAAAAACTTTCAGGAAAGAAAGAAGTTGGAAAATTTCAACGTTGCTTAATTGCTCACACAAATTCTTTGCTCATTTTATAAGTCAAACGTTTAAGCAAAGCACGACTTTTTTGAAAGCTTGAAATATTTTAAACAGAAAAAATAAAAAAATTAAAGACGGAAGTTGGAAAATGTCATTTTTCTTAATGGTTAAACCCAAGCACAGAGTTGAAGTTGCTGTTTATCAGTGCATAATAGATTAACGTAATTTTTAAAGAGGCATTAATCGTGGTGTTTAGGAAAGCCAGTATGACATCGAAAATCTTTTTCTGGTTATTCGCTAAGGGATTATGATGATCGAGTGCCTCCGCATTTTAAATCGTAGTTTACGGACACTCGTTTATCATAATGACTTTTCTTCGTAAGAGTATAAAAGTAGCTTGAAAAATTTGACTCCTATTCGCATTTTCACGCTATAACTTTTCACGCTTTTTGTGAAAGCATATACTTACTTGAAAACTGTTTTATTGAAAGTGTTTAGACTGAAACTGCATTAATTGGGAATTAAATAATTTTAATATATACGTAAGATATAACAAAATGCGATAGCTACTTTAAAACATAATTGGCGACCTCAGAACTAATGATTCTAAATTTGGTGCTCTCCTCATAAATTCATTTGTTCTCCCGAATTCGAGATCTTTCTATCGTTATGTAACGCTACTTCAAAAGGACAACTAAAAATAAAAATAAAGTTAATCAACCATAGATTAGCCGTACTTGTGCAAAAAACTTGGTATAAATACCTCTGGCGACAAACTTCAATCTTCTTCTGCTGCCTTTCTTCCCTATCTTATGCCTTGCCGACATCTCTATTTTGTTATGCCCTCGTTTGTTCTTATTCTAAGATGATATAACGTGCATACAAAAAATATTCAATTGCTAATGATATAGAAATATCCTATCTACTAAGAAATGATTTGATATGAGCGAAAATATAGAATGTTGATTTCTAAAATAAGTCCAGCTGTTGTTGTATTCATCGGTATGCCTTAACCATCAGCCATGGTTGTTATCGAAAGCTGTTAAGAGTTCCAGTGTACTTCCTCTGCGCTTCAAAATTATGACAACATAAAAAGTCGACAGGATATCTACCTGCTACAGCAGCTCCAGTATGTTTCAGTTCAAAGTATAAAGTGATTACTGATGTTTTCCTTTTCTCCGTCTTTGCTAACGTATCTCCCATGCACTGCTAAAATGATGTTGCCCCATTAACCTGTGCAAATTGCATATAAGAATTTATCGTCATTGCTATGATTAAAGAGTATATTGTCTACAAGGAATTATTCTAGCGTACCTGCAAATCTGTAAAAAGGATGACAACTGGCTAAATCTATTTTGGTATCAACTCCTTCATCTCACTGTACCACTCAGCTATCACGACTGTGCTTCGAAAATATTACATATATATATGTAAGATATAACAAAATATGATACCTGTTTTAAAAAAATAATTGGCGACCTCAAAGTTCACATTCTAAATTTTGTGCTCTCCCCCCTAAATTCACCCTCTCTCTCAAACTCGAGATTAATAGAAATTACGTAACACTGCTTGAAAAAATGGAACTAAAACCCAAAATTAGCTAATCATAGCTTAGCTGTACTTTGTGCACCTATCTTGTATAAATAGCTTGTAAGGTTTATCCTAATTTTAATAACAGTAATTTGAAGTTTATGCATCTTCCCTGTCTATTCTAGTTTCAGCTTACAATTTCCTACCAGAATGTATTTTCAGAAATGCGGGTAATGCAAGTGAGTACGAGCCGTATTTAATTCGATGTTTCACCGACTTCGTGAGAGAGCCTGAGTTCCTGACTGGCACGCGTGTGCCTTTTGGCTACGTCTCTCCTAGCTATTGCTACGGAGCTATCGGACGTACTTTAGGCCTTTGTTTGGCTTCGCCGACTTAATTAAGATTCAGAGGCCAACTACTTAGAATCTTAATAGCTTCGGCTATATCTTCAGTCAGCTTTAGTTAAGCTTAGTTTAGTTTGATTCCATAATTATTTAAGTTCAAGCCCAAGTGGAGACTGTGCTGTACTTTCCGAGTTTGGAACTGATTGTATCATATATGTTCTAAGAAATAAAGGGTAGTTAACCTTTCTTAAGTCTTACGTCTCTGTTCACATACTTAAGCGATTATTCGCTTATTAGTGTTTGTCCGGTTTCAAGGATTGAGCACTGAATTAAATAAGTAAAACCTCACAAGCTAATAACTGCTTAGTCTCTCTCTCTCTTTCGCCTCTTCTCCTGCGTGCTGACAGCTTGTCGCTAAGCCTCTGCTAACTGTTCGTCATAATTAAAACGTAACAGAATATTTTTAATTATGGGGTGCGTTTAGCTCCCCTAATTTTCTACAGATATGTTTTAAGTTCGTCATTCAAGAATAAATGATGTTTAACTGGTCGTGCTCCTAAAATTTCATCCAATCATCCATCACGTCATAATGTTCAGACACCTACGCAGGTTTTTCGGCCATGTCTAAACGTGAATTGTTTTCATCTTCTGCCAAATTTCAGTTATTACATATATATATATATCTCAATATTATTTCCCCGCAATATGCTGTTGAAAACATGAATCAGTTTTAGGTAAAATAGTAAGAAATTTAGAACCAAAACCACAAAGGTATGAAAGAAAAGAAATTTAGAGCCAGTAAAATTCCTAAATCTCCCAATAAAAATGTAAAATAGCACCTTATACGCTTGCTTTATTAGACATTGAATTTATTTCATTAAAATTTGTTTTTGTGTATTTTTATTTCGTATGTTAGGAAGGTCAGAATTTCCGAATGAACTATTGTAATTAAATAATTTAAAATGGTTTATCAGTTAATTTTGGAAGAACAGTGATTTTTCTAGGAGAATGGATTTAGTAGAATATCATTTGCCTTCTGTTAATAATATTGAATCCGTTTCTAATTGCATTTCTTTTCCTTTCATATCGAATTTTATTCATTTCTGTTGTTTTGGGGATTTCTTCTTTTTTTAAAGCACTTAATTACTGGGTTATTTTAAAATTTATTACAAAATTTAGGGATTTTACTGATTTTAAATTTAATTTCTTACATGTGTTTGCAATTTTGCTTTTAAATTTCTTACTATTTTACTTACGCATATAGGCACACACACATACGCACAGATATATACATGTGTGTGTGGGGAGGTGTTAATAATTAGTAATCTTAATTCTGAAAAAAATTTGAACTATTGTTTATGTTTAACTACAAGAGCATATATATATATATATGCTTGTAGGTAGGTGGATTGGCGTTAATGATTAGTAATCTTAATTCTGAAAAATGTTTAAACTATTGGTCATATATATGTACAGTATTGTATATGCATATATATATACACCAATAATTCATAATAATTTATAATTAGAAAGCTTGAAAACTTTCCATATACCATCTCCAAGGAACATAAATTCAATTTAAAACAGTTAATGAAAAACATTTTTGTCAGTATTTTAATTAGAATTTTAAATTAGAATTTTTAGACATCCTATGCTTTAGAACCATAAAATTCTCCTAAGAAAAACTTTTAATGGCAAAAGTACCAAAATTAAAAATAAATTTTTTTAAGTATTGAAAAAGTAGCTATTGTAATTGATCTAATATTAATTGACTTATCAAGGAGATAAACCAATCTACCATCAATTGACATTAACTAAATTAAGAGTGAGTGTTACATCTTACTTCCAAGTAAGCATCAAATTTTTTTGCTAGATCCAAATCATAAGTCATAATGAATAGCCAATCAAAATAAAGACATTCTTCCATTTAAGCCAAAATAATCTTGTAAAACAAAATAAAAAGCAAAAATCTTTAAAAGTAAATTTGTTCATTAAGAACACAACTAAACGGGATGCTTACTTTAGAAGACATTTTCAAATTCGAAGATAAAAAAAGAACTATAATACTACAAGAATAATGTGTTAATTAGAAGTTAAGAACAATTAAAAACATTAAATTGTTTAGTATAATATTACAACACTATAGTCTTGTAATATTATATTAAACAATTAAGGCGATTTTGTGTCAAAATACCTATGTTAGAATGATGCTATATGTAAATCTAATATATATTCGAGACATGAAAAACGCAATTTGAATTTCGTCAATTGGCTCAGTAGAACGGGAGATATAGAGTTGTCCCATTTTTTTTGCGCAGTGTACATGTATGTATTACATTTCAGTATGAATAAAATCAGTTCATTATTTCCAAGCAACAACCAGTTCGTAATAATTTTTTTTGATAAAACAGGTAACAGAAACTTTTGACACTTCAGGTTAATACTTATACCTATGACTTCATGATCGAAATTTAACGTTATATAAAAACTTTTTTATTATCAATAAAAGAATTACCGTGGCAATATCATATCCAGTCATTTATCTTAACCTGAACCAAAAAGGTTGCCAACAGCAGATATTTATTTAAAATGCTGACATCAACGAAACATTTTCGACGTACAATGACGTCACATGCAATCGCGTGCTTTCTTCAACATCAGAATATGACCTTATATAATATTAACATGTATAATGTTTGGCAATGTTATTTTTATTTCATATTTTGTTTAACTTACAAATTTTTGATTAACAATGTCTACGATTTGAAAGCGAGCAGTGTCAACGCTTTTCAAAATAAAGCCTTTCTATTTCCAGTGCGCGAGACTGTTGCCACCTGAAAAAATTAATGCTAAAATTAATGTGTTTATTTAATACCTTGGCTGAAGTCGTACGAAGATGAAGAATGGTCGAAATGGCTTTCCCGGAGTTCTTGGAATCCTGGGGTACTTCCCTCGATACTCAACTTCCCGCTGTTACGGAGGAGCTGATGTTAAAAACAAACAAACAGACAGACAGACAGACAGACAGACGAGTCCAGATTTTAATAATATAGATTCTTTAATGTCGTGTCGTAATTCACAGCTAAATTATTATGGATTACCCCAAGGTTTTAAATTTATTGAGGCCTCTAATAGTAACTAATTGTAATTCTACTAAAATTACCTACCTAAGTACAAAACTCGTAACAATATTGAACAATGTGAAATCATTTTAACATCCGTGTGCTATTTCTTGAGAATTAAACTCAGACAGCGAAAGGAAAGGCAAAAAATTTGATTTAATGCAGGCGCAATTCAAGGGCTGTATGTTTTTTAAAACCATCGCACAGAGAAGTAATTCGTAAGAATGTATGAATGATAATATATCATTGTATTATTTAGATATGTTTCCTAAATTTTAACTAAAAGTCAAACGTTAAATTTTATTTATTCTGCCTAAACCACAAATATGTTAGACACATAATACAATATAGAAATACTTGATTTATCACACATCGTGAATTCACATCATGAGAAATGCACATTGCAGTATGGGAATGCACTTTCCATCGCACATCTACAAACGGATGATAAACGACTGTCAGGTATAACCGAAAGGCATATTTTCATTAAAATTTGGAATTCAAATGCGTGTCGATTATCAGAATGTGCTAGCCATAGAAAGAGGTACCAGAAAGGAAATTGCTAATATAAACGCTTCTCGATTCTGTTAGCGTTTCATCTAAGCCCAGAAACTAACTGTCCATTCCATTTTCCGATATAAATTACCACCAATAGAATACCTTGTGTAGATAGTGTTAGGAAGCAATCGTAATTTTCCATGCAATAACCCCAGCGCTTGGAGTTGCAATGGCTCTCGGGAAATGATTGCAGTTTCGAAGCACGCAAAATTCTCGGCGAAATTGTCTTTTCCGTTATTACGATTTACCACAACTCCGGCGATTTGTGTTTTGATGCTATCTGGAATTCAAGATTCGAGGCAGTAACAGACATCGTTACAGACGGCAGTTTTGTGGGTTGAATGAAATGCACTAGAAAGAACATTTTGCTAGCAAATCGCTAAATTGTTTTTACTTGATTTAAGGCCTGATGTTACTTTGTCTTTCATAGAATGTCTCCTCCCCTAGCTATCCTGATAAAAAAAGCACATTTACATCTTTCTTCCTTTTGGTCTAGGGAATTCCGTACATATTTTCAATAAACAATTTCCTTATTCTACGAATATTTAAAATACTAGCAGCATTTTAATACAAGAAAGAATAAGATCATATTGTTCTAATCAAAAGGACTTCTGTCAAAAATTAAGTTGTTTTTGAAAATAAACAAATAAAAGAATTAATATGACGCTCAATAAATACTGGATCACAAGGAAAAGAATTTACAAACTTATATACCAGCATTTCTGGTTATCTATCTGGCATGCAATCTTTAACTATTGCAACAAAATCTAAAATTGTTTAGTTAAAATTCAAACAGGTTCCGGAAATAAGGTAATAATAAAGGGGGATTTTTATGGAGTGTAAGTATCTATAAATATGTGTCTGCATTTGTTTGGGTACATTTCTGCTAGAATTGTATAGAGTATTTTTAGGAAATGCTTAGCTGAGGTAAGATAGCTTAATCGTAAAGCGGGGTTAGGGTTTTATACAATATTGCTACGAAATGTTCAGCTGAGTTAAGATAGTTTCCCCGCAAAGCGGGATTAGGGTTGCTAGAAAGTGGCAAGGAAAAGCAGGGTTGCCAGATCTGGCGCAAAATCGGCGACATACCATAGACTGGGTGAGAATATTCTAAACGGAATTCTCACCGGCTTTCCCAAGAATGTTCTCGAAGGCAAGTTAAAAACTATACATAATCTGCCTGTACGCAGAGTAGAAGAGTATCTTGTGTATCAAGAGTATGTTGAGTTCAGTAGCAGTGTCTTGAGTTTAGAGATTAGCTCGAAAGCGACCGAACCGAATCGTAAACTGTATTTTAGTGCATTGCCATGAAGCTGTCTTCACCGTTGTAGCCCGAAGGCTGTGTTGCTGATTATTTCAGCGTGTTTATGGTAGTTTCTAGACGACTGTAAACGTGTCTTTGGAACTCTTCTGTGTAATACCGACAAAGAAATTGTGTTTTTATTCTTCATCAAGTGTTGTCATCGATCCCTTCAAATCCACGAACTCGTAGAACGCAACAATAGTAATACTTATAATATCATCGTTGGCAAAATTCGTTTGTGTGCAACAGTCATTTGTGACACTTTCACGATTTAGATTATAAGGATTAAATGTGTTTAACCAAATACATATTCTCTTCTCTTGCTTAGAAGTTATATCTGTCTATCGCAGAATTATCACCTTTGCAAAATTCTAACTTTGAACACAATACACAACACAAAATATAAAGGTTTACTTTAATTCTTTCGAATATAGTCTGTTTCTTTAAGATAGGTACTTCAAGGCAGTTGTAACTCTCCCTCACTTGCAATCATAACGCTTGCCTTCATCATTTATTTTCTAACTATTGTCTGGCACAAGTCAGATTTCATTCCCGCGCTTTGATTAAAGCAAAAGACGCTAAGCGGAAATAGAGTGGGGCGGTGTCAAAAATTAGACTCTTTAAAATAAAAATCTATAGTAAGAGCAATCCATATAGATAAAGAAGAAAGTCTGTTTGTTTGTCCTCTAATAACTCAGTCACTACTACCGCTATCGTCACCAAACTTTCTACAATTGTTTTCCGCATCCTGGAAAGGTCGACGTCCATTTCCCCCCCCCCAAAATAGCTAAAATCAGAGATACTAATTAAGAACTCTGAACAACTATAATTTTAGCCCTCATTTTCCCGAGTGGCAACAATCTCGCAAGCTGGAGATGAAAATCTGCTTCATTTTGAAAGTTGTTGCCATTGCTTCCTTTTAAATCCTAGAGTTGGTTAATAAAAATTTTCTAAGTTTTACGGTGAAATAAAAATAGCATCGCCAAACATTAAATGCATTATTCCCGATTCCAAAAATTCGTGGGAAGCCATTTCGACTGTTCCCATCTTCGTACGACTTTAATCAGCCTAGATATAAATTAAAAACTCTAAAAACACTAATTTTCGCACACATTTTTTTTCGAGCGGCAACAGTCTCATGTGTTGGAGATAGAAATGTTTATTTCGAAAAGTGTTGCTACTGCTTGCTTCCAATTCGTAGAGTTTTCTAATAAAAAATTTGTAAGTTTTACAAAATATCGCTCTATATAAAGAAGAATGCCTGTTTGTGCGTTTGTTTGTTTGTTCGCATTGTTGAATTCTAATCAGTTATGATCAATTTTTTGCCCTATTTAACCTACTAAAATTAAATATAAGTGAAATACTTAATGGAACTGGAGCTTTTACGACCATTTTATTAAAAAGACGAAAATAATTAAAAATTGGGTGCCATTGTTGCTGATATAATGAGGGAGAATTAGTGTATTTTCTATCGAAATTTTTTATGTGAGTTCCATATGGCATCTGAATGAAAAATGTGTGACTATGAATCATATTTTTTGCATCGTTATTAGAGAAGGATTACAGCGATATCGTTCTCTTTGTTGCTAGATGCATTACTTTCAATCTAACGTAACTGGCATCGAGTCCTTTCCCTAGGTCAAAATAATACAGCATAAATTAATAGCAGTGATAATAGCAGTTTGTGGAAAATTTGCATTATATTAACTAGGTTACAATCCCACCGACCAGATGGCATAGTGGTTAGGAGAACAGACTGCGATACCGAAGGCTTTGGGCTCGAATCCCGGAGAACCTCGTAGGATGTCACCTCGTAAGAGGTAATGGTGGCAGCCTATTATGTGCCTCCGCAATAAAATGGCCACCATTTTCAGCCTTAAGAGTGGCCAACGATGAAAAAAAGGCAAGAGCCTGCCGTTGGATTAAAAGAAAGGTTTAGACTTCCAGTAAATCTACGTAAAGCTGCAAAACTATCTGATGCGGACAGAAAAGTTCAAATACACTCACGTTTGTGAAAATTGCAACACCAAGAAGGAATCGTAATAATTGAATGCAATTTAATACACAGTTGAGTGGTAGTGGTACAAATAAATGATTAAATGTTCAAAGCAAACAAACAAGAACAAGAGATCAGAATCAGTATTTTGTGTGGCCACCACGCGCCGCAATAAGTGCTGCTACACGACGTGGCATGGAGTCAAACAAAGTTTGAATGTCTGACTGAGGAAGAGCATTCCATATCGTTTGTACGCGTACCCAAAGTTCGTCTGCAGACGCAACAGGACGAGGATCACGAGCAAGACGCCGACCAATGACATCCCACACATGTTCAATTGGCGACATATCCGGGGAACACGCAGGCCAAGGAAGAAGCTGTACCTGCTGCGCTGCAAAGAAGGATTTAACAATCCGAGCAGTATGAGGGCGGGCATTGTCCTGTTGAAATACAGCGCCTGGCAAGCTTTGAAGGAAGGGAACAGCTTCGGGCTGTAGAACTTCACGGATATACCGGTTGCTGTTCAGATTGCCCACAATTCGTAGCAATTGAGATCGTCTATGATATGCTATGGCGCCCCAGACCATAACTCCGGGTGTTCGTCCACTGTGGCGTTCGATAATGCACTCCGGAAGGTGGCGTTCACCGGCATAGCGTCTGACACGAATGCGGCCATCATGGTACCACAAATTAAAGCGGGATTCGTCAGAAAACACGACATGCTGCCAATCAGCACGCCAGTCTCTATGCTGATTGGCCCATTGTAGCCGCAGGCGGCGATGGTCGTGCGTTAGGGGGATCCTGTATAAAGGAGTCCGTGCGCGCAGTCCACACTGCAGCAGACGTCTACGAATTGATGAAGCACACAATGAAACACCTGTAGCTATTGACCACAGTGCTGCCAATTGTCTAGAGGAAGCTGTACGGTCCGTCCGCGCCATGCGGACCAGGTGTCTATCATCGCGAGCTGACGTCACATTTCGGGGTCCACTCCCGGATTTCCGAGTTGTCCGACACTCGTACGTCCACTGCTTCCAAACGCGCATCACTGTGCTGCTGTTACGCTGCACACGAGAGGCTACTGCACGATACGACAGTCCAGCTTCACGAAGGCCGATGATTCTCCCTCGTTCAAACTCTGTAAGTTGTTCAAATCTCGCTCTCTTTCGTCGACGAGGCATAAGTACAGATTGAGTTAACGTTTACCACTAGCAGATAACCACCGATAACCATACACGCCTCGCTACAGCCGTCTATTTATTCGGATCCATCAGCCGTTCAGAGGGCGCTGCTCAGCATACGCATGCGCTACGGATTTGCAATTCTAATCATTTGCATATGATGCGCTACTTTGCATTTCCTGAAAATTTCAGGTCACTCGCGTAAGTCCTTCATGGTGTTGCAATTTTCACAAACGTGAGTGTAATATACCGTTCTCGCTAAGTTGTCTGTTTTGATTAGCATCTGTCTCTCAATTAGAAGCAGCAGCGATAGCACAACTAAGTTTCTACTAAGAATCATGCCTGTCACGATTCTTCTCATTTTAATCCCCGTCATTTACAATAAAATCTGAGTAACCCGCTTGCACATTTTGACATAGAGCTTGTTTTGAGTCAAACGCATAAATTTCTGAAATCTGCTGCATTTATTTTATCTTTCGCTGGAATTTATGGCAGAAGTGGGTGCAGATGTCTGAAACAGCCTGGAAGGTTAATATTTTTTTCTTTTAAAGAAATCTCGCTAATTGTAAAATATGAGAAAATGTATACTTCATATTTTACTTCATTTTAGGAGATTTAAATATCATTTATTTTTTAAAAATAAGAAATTTTTGAAATAAAAAAATGAAGCGGAATTTCAGTTTGAACTGTTATGAACTGTGTACCAGCAAGACCGCATAGTTATTAATTCATTTGTTTTAAAGCAGGGGCTGCCGAAGGGGTCGGTATTGAACCCCGTTGGCATCTACATGCACAATTGCTGTTTTTTATTAACAAGTGTTCTAAATTAAGCATATCAATACTTTTGATAATTGCATTAGCAATATGGGCCAGCTTCTATTTATTGAGACTTTTATAAAGGTCTCACGATGAATTAATTGGAATAACGTAAACGATCGACTGTTTCATAGAGATTTATTTGCATTGCGTCCAGTCTTGAATATAATAAGATAAAAATTGGTACGCCCCTTTCCTTTTTGCAAGATTATTCTATAGACAACCTTACCATAATTCCGCATAAAATGTAAATGAAGCATCGAGACTTCATAATCGATTACAAAATGCAAAGTACATCAGTTATTCTCCATCGATGGGGGAGTAAAAGCACAGTCTGTGCCATTCGAAAAAGCGGCGTCGCAAAAATTCGGCTATGTGAATTCGGCTATTCTGCTACTGAAAGCAATGTGTTGCCACTGCTTCAATCAGGATATTTATTATCTCCAAGCATCAGCGTGTTGCCATTCAGTAAAAAGATTTAATGCTTGCGCTATTCAACTTTCGAATTTAATCTTTATGCTACCGAGTAGCAAATCAAATCACTCAAAAGAAATACACGCAGTTCTTAAAAATATTTTCTCTACTTTTAAATGTGATTCATTAAAATAAAAATGTATTTAAATCATAAGATGTCTAATTAGAACGATTAAGTATATTTTTTTAAATGGCACTAAGTATGAATGTTTAGATTTATGAAATGACAGTTATTAAAATTCTTATTTGCTCTTATTTTTTTCCATGGTAATTCTTTCAGAAGGCTGGCCTCTCGAGCGGCTGGTTTTCAAAGAAATAAGATAGAGAATGTAAAAAATAGCTGGCAACCCCTAATAATCTATCAAGAATTCTAAAGATATGCTGCGTCTAAATATTTTGTGATTTTGGGTCTTGAACATTATGTGGTGCAAGTGCGAAGAAAGTGATACTTAGTAAAGAAGCTAAAACGACGAAGCTCTGAGATGACCGCCATGATAAATACAGACGAGGAAATATGATTAGGCATTTTTACTCAAGACCAATTTTTATCATTATATGCACATTAACGTGAGTGACCTCTTAACGCGCAACTTAAAATTAGGGGAATTACCACGTAATGATATTTTTAAGAATTGCATTTAGATTTAATTCTAACAGACAGTATCACAAACAATACATAATGGTGTATATAAAATAATGTTTCTGAAATGTCTTTAAAAATGTTTAACACCACACAGATAAACGACGGCTCTTGCAAACTTGTAGATAATAAATAAAACTTGGAAGTCCTTCCCAAGTAATGTCTTTTTTACTTCCTTGTACGAAGTAAAGGAAGTACTGTAAATGACGAAATATTCCGATTACTACATTTCAAAGAAAATATCCATTTTAACCACTATCGAATGCAATTTAGCCATGTTTTTCCGTGACATCTGTACGTAAGGACAGAATAAAGGACTCGTTTTCCCAAAACCAAAATTAAAACTGAGTTAAAATGGGTTCAGAGGAGATTTTTTTGTGGCGTCTGTACGTGCGTACGTATGTATGTATGTATCTCGCATAACCTCAGAACCTCAGAACGTTGAAATTTTGCATATAGGATTGCTATAGCTTATAATTGTGCATCTCCCTTTTTGGTGGCAATCAACCGCACCAAATATATAACCACTCTGTTACTCGGCTCTTTGAGCTCAGTTTTTTTAGTCTTGAATTTTGGTAAATTGTTCATTTTTGGCTTTAAAAATGTTTGAATTATGTTGTTATTATCTTCCGGTTAAGGTTTCTATGACTTTAGTTAACTTCCACGCAATAGTTGGAGAATTATCAACAGTTTAAAAGTTGTTTAAGTGCGGCTAGGCCTAATTTTTTTATCATAGCAGCCATATTTGTTTACATTTGAAACTTAGCAGAATAGGGGATTTGTTGCCAATCTAGGGTAACTAAGTTTTACGTCAACAAAGAGAATGTCTTCTTTTATTATTGCGAATTAAATCACGCTCAATCCATTCTAGAATTATCATTTAGTTTTTAAATTATCCCAGATATTAACTCAGCATAGCAACAAATTAAGTTACAACAAATTGAATTAGTTTCTACTTCTTCAGTGTCTTTCTGCCGAGTGAGACCGAAAGAAAACTTTTAGTTTTGTGCACCGAAAAATCTGCTTTCTTGTATGCTGCCCGAATTGCTTGTTTTTGGGTGGAAACTCTAATTGTAAAAATTGTTCTTTAAATTGTTTTAGCTGTATTTATGTTTTATATGTTTCTACATTTTTGAATTTTTAATAAAGATATTTTGAGGTTTCATGTATTTTTGCCTTGTCGCGAAATGAGAACTGAATTAGTTGAGTGAGAAATTTGTCTTTAATTGTATTCGATGAAATGAAACGAAAGTTTAAGCGAAGTGCAGGAAAAACTGCGTATAATTTAATATTTCATAGAAGGAAGTCATGTGGTCTACACATCAAATTTTTTAATGATACTATTATAGATTATAGGGACGTAATTAATGAATTAATTATATACGATTTACACATTCGACCTCATAAAAATGCTTTGATAATTCAACAACTTTCTTAATTTGTTCTTCTGATTGTACAGATACTGACTCCTACGTTTAATTCTGAAGCTTCTAACGTTTCTACTTTGATAGATAATGTTTAATACAAATATATGTTTTATATAATGTTTAATAAAATATTAATCACAGAAACGGAAACCTTTAACTGCATTCTGTTTTATTTAAAACAATAATAATTTTCGAATATTTATCTCATTATTCGATGTCATCACGTTATAGTTAGAAAACTATAATATGGTTAATTAGCTATGAAAGACATGGAGAAATTTAATATTCTTGGGGCTCCAGAAATTTATTTTTCAATTTCATTGAGCTAGAACAATTTACAGAGCACAACGTAAGTAATTAAATTTGGAAATAGTTTATTCACTACTATAGGAAAGGTAAGCTACTTTCTCAAGGAAATATATTTTGAAATGCCCTTAAGAAACTTTTGGATAACTCGAATTTTCGACTGTAATATGCATGAAATAACGAGTCTCATTGTTTTAACTTTTGTCACGATTTTGAAAGAAGTTTTCAATATTAATTATTTGTGAGATTCAGAAGCTTGAGGCTACTGATTTAAAACTGCTAAACTTGCAAACTTCTTTGATATATGGACCTTACGGATTCTGTTTTTAAAATGAAGCTGAACTTACATAAATTTTATGCATCTTAGATAAATGAGAATAGAAGTATTTTTATTTTAACATTTGAATAATCACTTATTTCCCCTGTCATAAGCAGTATATGAGTTATAGTACTGAATTATTTATACATTAAATTTCATTTCTGTTTGATTTGCATATTTATTTACTTTCAAGAAGTGCATGTAAAGAAAAGGAGAATAGGGCTTTGAATAGTCTTAAAATATTTGAATTAGAAATTTATCAAAAGTACTGATAATGCTTAGATTTAAGTTAATGAATTGTATTTGCGTAATTTTTTATGGACGGGTATTTAAAAGTTCTTTTGCGAGACTTGCATTTAGGCAATTTGGCAGTCATAAGATAATGTTATCCTAGAATAAACTGAAGCTGATCCGAAAGTGAACAGGACAAACAAACTTGCTTCCGAAGCAGACCAGGACAAAACAATTCTAACGATGTAAAAAAAGAGGACTGTACTTTGATTGAAGAACAAAATATTCTCAAGCAATTAATATAATGCTTTTTTCCCTCCTTTTCTGCTTACATATTTCAATAACACCTCAAAAGCCGATCACTTGGGGATCCAAACGATGTTGAGCTTGTAAAGGTATGGTCGTTTTAAAGAAACCAGTTATTGATGATGGTCAGTATTTTCATATTTACTGATGCCTTCAATACTATTCATCTAACTTGACTTTTCTTTCAAAGATAACCATAAGAAATTTCGTTAGATTGTTATCGAAATGCAGGCTGTGTTGTTGGATTTCTTCACAATAAAGAGAGTTTAACATATAAATGTTACAAATTTAAGATATAAGTGTTCGCATCCCAAGCAGGATAGTGGTTAGCGACGTTAACTACCGTACCGAAGGGCCCGGGTTCGAATCCCCGAGAAGGCTTGGTTGTTTGTAACTGTGTAGTGTCTGTGCGGCATCAGAAGGCACTCAAAATATGCGACTAGCCGAAAGTCCTCTCAAGTGGTTGGTGGTCGGAGAAGAGGGGTGGGAGACCCTCGAACTATCACCCCCTCCTCGGGATGCTTCTATCAAAACTGGAGGCGAAACTGAGCAAACACATACTGTCATCTATGTGTTGCTCAAACACACATTTTCTGTTTTAGTGTATTTGAACAACTTTCTAATTTTATAATTGTTCTAAACACACTGTTTCAATAAACGATTTGCTTTCACATAAACCTATTTTTCAAAACATTCCCATGCCAAACTTAGCTTTGCTTTGAGTTTCCTACATTTCATAGTATTTAAAATTCTGGAGATGATTTAAATGCTGAGACCATTTTAGTCTCAGCATTTAAATCGTTCTAAACATAAATTGAATAGGAACCCAAATATTATCCCACAGTATTATTTTCGTCGAAGTCATGCTTTTATTTAAACGTACACCTCGGACAAACGATTACTTTATTAAGGAATGTATTTCGATTTCGACAAACGTGTCTCCATTACTGTACAGAAAGGCATAAAAAAACCTGATATCGAATTTTGACAAAGTTGAAGAACCTTTACACCTTTCGACGAACATTTTCTGGAACGTATACCGAAGCCTTAAACAGCTTCTAAACTCGGGACTGTCACGCCCAGTCCGGTATGTCCAGTCACAGTGTTCTTGAAAATGCAACTTTAAGACAAATACTTGTAAAATAAGGCAGTAGATAGAAAAAACTAATGACATAAAAATAAACTAATTAATGAATAAAAGTATGTTTACAGATATTGATAAGAAATCGTGAAAAGTTCGTTGAATAAGCAGACACATATTAATTTTGATCTTTAAACCTGATATACTATATGGTGCAGATTAAATTAACTGCTTCGTATCGCTCGAACTGTAGGAACGTAACGTTGCATTTAATGGAACGCGCGTCCAATGAATGATGATTACATTATATTTCATTATCTCTCTTCAGAGACTTCCTTATTAAGAGGAAATAGATTGGAAACATTCATCCTTTGTTTAAGCAATAGAGTCTTGATGGATTGGATCCATATTAGAATTAAACGGCAATCAGTCCATAGCTTCCTTAACGCAAAATAGTTCTATTTGCCTTTTGTTTTATATAAAGCATTATGTCTTGTTGTTGTTGTTTTTTTAATGTTTTTGTGAAAATGTTGTTTTTAATATATAATAAATTTATACTAGCAATTACGATGAGTTTTGTGTCCATACGAAATACAATAGTTGGTCATAAGTTGGCCGATACATATAACATTTTTCTTTCTTCGCTAATGCTGTTATAATCACATTCGTAAAAATGAAAAATTTTCCTTTTTTAATTTTGTGGGATACGAATGAAACTGAAATTATGAAAATTTGTGCTTTTTAGGTGTGTTCAGAGTTCTGATATTAAGTCTTATATTGATAAAAAAAATGTGCAGTGTGGACACCAGATGATTTTCTTGCACGATCTATTAAATTAAACTCGCCTTTTAATGAATTTCATTTAAACTTATTTCCTCGAATTTCCTTAGCGATATATTTGTCATTCGATTAATTGACTTCTCAGTTCGTCGCAAGCCAAAAATCCGCAAAAACTCAAAATATCTTCATTAAAAATTATAAAATGCAGAAAAAACATAAAACACCAAATGCAGTTAAAAAAGGTTTAAAAAAGGTAATTTTTACAATTAAAATTAGAATTTCTATGCAAAAACTAGCAATTCGGCTAGAGAGCAGGAAGGCAGATTTTCCCGGAGCACAAAATTGCAAGTTCACATTTGGTCCCACTCGGCAAAAAGATACTGAAGTTGGTGCACAAACTGATTTAATTTATGATTTTACCAAGAGTTTCAAATAAAAACAAATGGCGGCTTCGTTAGGCTTAGTTCCACTTAAACAATTTTTAAATTGTTAAAAATTCTACAACTATTGCAGCAGATTAACTAAAGGCATAAAAATCTTAGCCGAAACATAAGAACAATATAATTCAAACACTTTTAAATAAAAATTGCACAATTTAGCTGCATATAAGACTAAAAAAAATGAGTCAGGAACCCAAGTTTATATATATATGGTTATATATATATATGTAAGATAAAAAATATGTAAATCAAAATTATAATTTAAATTAACCCCTAATTCCCTTTAATTCTCTCCCTCTGTTTTAAAAATCGTAATAAACTCTCTGGACTGCGTCATTTCTAGCTCATTCCATTTTGTATGGCCTACGCAGCGCTGATGACGTAATAATTGGAAACTGAAACTTTCAACTCAAACCAAAACTTTTATCTTAGTGTGCTTCCATATTGGCTAACTAAGCACTTCAGTTGCTCTCTCTTCACTGCTTATTCGCTATTTCCTTGTGCGCACTTTCTGTCGCGATACTTTCCAAAATGAAAATGTTCTTGAATAGGCACCACTAGAGTGCTAAGTGACTGTGGCCATAAACGTCAACTGGAAAATAAAAATGGAATTAAAACCGTCTCGACTGCAAGTTTCTTTATTTTATATAGCTATTATGCATGGACGCTACTCCTCCGTCTTTTCCTTGCATTTTAATATTATATACATATATATATATATAGGTAGATAGATGGATGGATTTATAGATACATATATGTATGTATATATTTAAGTATTACATGTTCAGTACTTCTGATTACAAAAAAGGGAGGTGCACAACTACGTGTCACAGCAGTTCCATGTACAAAATTTCAACTTCCTGACGCTACTCATTTTTGAGTTACGCAAGATAAGAGATACATAGCAGTCCCATGTATGAAATTTCAAAGTCCTGATCCGTAGACGTCACGAAAAAAATTCTTTCTGAATCCATTTTAAATCCATTTGGCAAACTGTTTTGGAAAAAAGAGTTCTTTATTTTGTCCGTAGTTACGGATGAACGCAAAAACATCGTTCAAATGGATTCGAGAGCGGTCAAATGGATATTTGCGTTGAAATGTGATATCCGAAATTTTTCGCGATTACGATACTTCATTTCGTACAAGCTTGTAAAAAAACGATGGCATAAAATTCTCTTGGAATTTATTGATGCTGATAATGTTTTGCTTACCTTTGAATTTCTACATCTATTTTAAAGGAAACGTTTTACTGACCAAATTACTTGAGTTACGTTTTATTTAAAGACAACAACGTGCGTAAGGGATATCTGCCTAAAGGGAGAGATACTACTACGGAGGAAAACTGACTCGTGTTTGACTTATGCAAGGAGAAACAAGCAGCACATTTACCGCGATTGGATCTCCAGTATTCAACGGTTTTAACCATTGGATCGCTCGACTGACTACGTAATTTAGGAAATAATGTTTTAGATGTAAGAACAGAAATTTTTATGTTTTTGAAGGTAAAAGTCAGATATTATGGTATTATTTTCGAGAAAAAAACTTGAGTTCGTTTAATTATCTAAAAAAGGAGACGACATTTTTCACAAGCAAAATAATACTTTTTGTGAAACCTTCGTTCATGGAAATTTTTTTTGGTTAGTTTATTTAAGAGACTCAGAAGGGAAAATAAAACAAAAATTCAAGTCTTAAAAGATTAAACAGTTCTTATGTCTTAAAAGCTTTTTGAAACTTGGAAGATTACATTTTGATAACTTTCATGTATAATAAAATTCGGGAAGATATTTTAAAACGTTTTGGAGGAAAATATTTTAATCTACGTATTAGGTGATCACATTCTTAATATATAGTTGAGCAGCATGTCATATCATCGTTACTTCAACTAGTAAGATGACCAATGTCGCGTTAGTTCAGAAGCGATCCAAATTTCAGTAAAATGTACTGGTTCAATATCCGGTATGTATGCTTCAGATTCTGTCAATAGGCCTTAAAATTGCAAATTCTCGATATGAATTCTGATACTACTATTTGTACAACAGCATCCTAGGTTTCGTGAGCCCCTTTGTTGTCTGAGGACGTAAATTTGGATTGCCCCTTTCCGGCACGCTACCTTTTAAAGTTGGAATTTCGACAAAAAAAAAAAGGGTTGGCAGGCACAACCCAACATTGTACGTTTTGCACACGTACCGTGATCCGTACCAGATTCACTATCTGGAGGCGATTCGTGTAGCACTTTCACTGCTTCAGAAATGGTCAACCCTCTCGATGCATTTGGAAAATAATTAAAAATCCGAAAAAAATAAACTAATATTATAGCTAATTATAAACTATAAAATAAAATTAAATAAACGTCTAGAAATCAAAACGGAGCGCTAACAATATTTCTTTGTATTGCCCGCTGACATCGAAAATATTTGGTTAGTTTCTTAACGTATTATTTTTTTTAACTTTTCATGAATAAATACACTTTCATTCACAACACGTATATAATAAAAACTTTGCTTTGATTCTCATACATTATTCTAAGATTAGTCTTTATATACAGCTTATAAGCCTCACATGATACTGATTTCAAAGAACTCAGGGTTGCAAATTAATGTACCAAATATTTTAATTAGCAAAATATTGATTTGTGACTAATCGTCAATTTATATTTTCTCAACTAGTAGATGCCCAAAATTTAGTTAATTAATATAATTTATCTTAAGGTTAATAAACTTATAATAAATAGCATCTTATGAGCCTTGTCGCCCACTTTTAGCTTTCGAAAATATTTGACCTTTGATTTTGCTGCCAACGTCTTGGAAGTAATTTTTAACATATCACGAATAAATATTCGACATCAGCTCATGTACCTTAGAAGTATTAATGACTACTTAGAGCTAGGTCTCATTAATTAAATATATAATATGGCAAAATTAATATGGAACAACAAGGTGCAACAAGAATGGCTTAATGAGCCTCTTAATAAGCCAGACGACTTAAATTAGATCTTTTTGAAAGTGGAAATTTTATGCACCATTTGTTCCGCTGAACAAATAAGCTTGGTGTGGTTGGAGTGAGGAAGCGGGTGAAGCACTAAGTCGAACTGATTAGATCAGCCATTCGGAAACAAGAACAGCATCTTGCTCTAAGTCATTAGGATTTCTTTGCTCTAGAATTTTTATGTATTAGGAGGATTACCGCACTTTGGGAAACAACTGAATTCTTGGTACTCCGTCTTCTAGATTTTGCATGTTAAATTAAAGGAAAGTAAAAATTACAGTTTGTTTAACTATTAGAATCCCAATCAGCTTGACTATGGTGCTCAGTTTTCGTGTTGAAAGATCCACTGCGTTTGACCATAATTTGCAATTAACGATAAATTTGAATTCTGCTGAATTCAATTTGCTCAATATTGCTTATGCTTGTTCGTCATTTTGATATTTAGTTTTGTGTAAATCAGTGTTCTGCGACTGGTGGTCACGCATAAGTTAACAAGATTTAATATCATTGACTGAATTTCCGAATTCGTGTCTGTTTCCATATTTTTAACTAGCTTAAGATTACCTTGATGCAAAGATTATTTAAAAGTTTTAAATTAGAATTCTGAAATAAAGTTGTTTGTTATCCTAGAAAATGTTCCAAAATATTTACCAAATATAAAATGTCATGAAGCTTCAAGATATAATTTAAATTGCCACTCGAAGTTGGTTACTTTTAGCTTAAACCTTTTAACTAACTTGTTTTCTTTCTAGTTTCCCTTATTTTCAATTAATTTTAATCAATAAAAATTGAAAATATATATTAACCGATATTTACTTCGAAACTAATATAAAATAAATATAAAATTATATTTATAAACTACTAGTTCTGATTCACAGCAATATTAATATAAACCATTGAAAACCATATACTAAAACTAAAATATTTGTAAATTAAAAAATAAGTAATATTTCAATTAAATTTAATTAACTTTTATAATATTTAAGTTAGTTTTTCAAAGCTTGCCGGATGAGCATATTCCCTACATTACGCAAGTTTCCCTTAGGAAGTCCTCCATGAAAGTATCCCTCACTTTAGGCTGATAGCGCTTGATGCTTTTCCGAAATCACATAAATCAAACCAATGTATACTGCGAAAAAATTAAATGAGATCTTTCTATGTTAGGATTTTTTATTACAGATAATGTAGACATTGACACAAATTACGGTCTAGTTATTTTATTAAATCAAAAATGTTTTCCATGTATCAGCATCAAAATATTGCTTTTTGTTTTTCTCATCCAGGGCGAACGGATGTCTAATAATAACTTTCGAAGTCAAATTTAAAGGAAACATTGATTTTACAATTGTTTTCTTGTGAATAAGATCTGTATCTAAAAACCATCCAAGTGTTTATGATAAATGTTTCATTATTCCCATAGTTATATGTTATTTATGGACGTAAATAAAGCAAATGCCATTGCACTGCTCGGCGTTTTCGTATATAAATTGATGTGGTATTTCTGCATTTCGAGAATAAAAAACGAATGACAACCGCAACAACATTAAGCGGGATTTACTGTTTTGCATTCTGTTTTTCATCTTTTAAATTATATAAAGCGAGTCTTCATCTGGGAAATATCACCTTTTTAAAGCTTTTCACAATTATTAATATTCATTAATTTTTAATGGTTTAAATATCAGGCCTCACTATTATCAACTGATTTTTTAAAATTCTTTTTCTTTCTTTTTTTTTCTATTTTTTATTTAATGGATCAACAGAGAGTACTTGCCTATTGCATTTAGGACTGCAGAATAAATGCTTATATTCAGACAAATATTCTGCAGATAAAAGCATAGTTTTTATTTCAAAGTCCATTAAGCCTTTTCTTTTATTATCATTACTAAACAAAAGACGAATTATATCTATAAGGGAATCTGCTGTAAGTTAAAATATGCTTTAATAATGCTTTTATAATTTGATACTTAATTTATAATGAAACTATTTCCCAATAATTCTGTTCTCATCCGTTTCTTGTAAAATTCAGCTATTATTTGGCATAATTTCAAACTCAAACATTGTGACACCGAAAGGAGCAATACAATTCTACATTCTGTGCTTACATTTTCATAAGATATTGTTGCGTGCGTACGGGCTCGTGACAGATTGAATGCACAAGTCCAATAATTAAAAATTTATTTTTATCAAAAGAAATATTTCAGAACTCTGGAATTTTCCACAGAAATATTCGTACAAGTGTTCACAATTGTAATAGGAAATAGAGAAAAATGTGATAGAATTTGAATCGAAAGTGGGTACTAAAAGTAGAATTTATTTACATACTTAAATCATCAATTAAGATTAAAATTACTGAGATTACGTCGTGTCAATAACTCGCAATAACCTATATATATATATATACAAGTGTGAGAATAGAAATGTGTTATCTATGAAGGAAATATAAGATCAAAGTAAACTTACCCCAAAAGATGATGACTCAAATATATCACAAGAAAATCAATTATTTTTATTTTTCTTTCACTTCAGAATACTTCACTTATACTTATACCACTTATACACAGAATACTTTCTTACTTCAGAATAAGCATTAAGGAATAATAAAGAAGGTATTTGCCAGACAGACAAACGCAGGTACTTAAACAACATACACCCAGAGCATGTTACACGTGAGTTTACGAAAATTAAGAATCTAACGCTAAGCTCTTCAATATAGTCAATCAAGTTCCATCTATGCAAAATGAAAGCTCTGGAGGGATAGGAACCATGAAATATTAAATCAGTCAATAAGCATATTTGGTTAACGATCGTATTTTTTCTATATCGACAGAAGAGGAAATACGTGTGCGCGGAGATCAATAGCGAGTCGAAGACACCTTAACCGACAGTATAGCAGGACAGAACATTATCAACAGCAGCGATATTATAAGGATCTGGACAAATACTTTTCTTGCGTTGTACCATCAAGTCGAATCTCTCCCACAAAATTTGCAAGGTATTATCACGCATATTCAAGGAAGAAAAAAAAATGGCTCGTCAAGTCGGCAGGAGAAGAACAGGCCCGAAGGCCATCCTACACCTCCAAACTCCAGCAGCAGAAAGAGACGGAGAAACCGGTTGTTGCATTCTTTTTGGCATTGTCATCCTGCGGTTGCGATTAAAAAAACATGACGCTTGAATAGTGTGGAGGCTTGCCTGCACAACAGTATCACACTATATAATTAGTAGTTACACTTGAAACCACTAAGAACGTTAAACACAACGCAATGCAAAGTGCATCTAAAGAGAAAGATAACACGGATATCTCAGTTCACTCGGAGCTATACAATTCGCAACAACAATAACTAAGCAACTGAACTCAGATGCTCTCTCTGCGGGCTTGTATAGTTTTCAGATATTCCTAGTACTTTCTGTTTCTCGAAATTACTGGAGAGAAATAAGAGTGTGGGATTACGGTTACAGCTAACAGAGCGGTCAATTACCTTTATTTGATTTCAATACATATTACGGTGATACAAGAACCAGACTAAATTGTTGCCAAATAGTCGGTAAATTTTGGCTACTTCTCGCCAAATTTGGCTCCAAAATAAATCCCCAAAACCGTTGCCAGCTTGGCGGCATCTTGCCAAATTACCGAGATACCCATTTACTCCGCGTTAAATGCACTTGGCCCTGTATTCTTACTTTTCCGCATAGCTTTCTCTTAAAATTTGTCTCGCGCTGCATTACACAGAAAAATACAGTTTTACTTATAATTCTATTAAAATTACCTATTTAAGTACAAAATCTGTAACAATATTATAGATGTTGCTAACTTTACGGAGCCATTCAACAAAAGTTACGGAGAACCATCATAGATTGCTCTCAAAACAAGTACCTCATTTATATTTATTACATATTTAAATCGGGTTTCTTAGTATAATCATCATTATTTTAATAATTCATTTACTATAATTTTTTTAGCATATCAAATCTTGGAAAGAAACCATATGAAAAAACCCTTATTCAAAATTATTTCTGTTATTAAGAAAGTCGAGACATAAAACTCGTTTCTTTTTAAAACAAAACCTTCGCAACGAAACTTCTTGAATTATGCATGAACTTTATCAATTGCGAAGGCATATGCCTGCGCTTCATCATTTACTTAGTTACTATGGCATCCCCAGAGAGGTGCTCCACCCAGAACTCTTACCGGAGGAAGCTCACACAACTTAGCTCTTAATTCTCTCGGCATCCACTTTAAGCGCTGGTGGGGTTAAAATGAGTGATGGAGCTCGTGTTGAATATTAAGCATTTTCTTCTTCAGCTAAACTCTTGAGAATATGAAGGGATTTGTAGGATAAAGTTTAATTTCTTAGCTACTTGTATAAATGTCAGGATTTTTAGCAGTTGGGAAAAATACTTCCGATTTGCCAAGCAAAGAGACTAATAAATCCCGTCTTTTAAAGGTTGTGAGTCAAATCTCACATTTTATGAAGTACAGGTTATTTAATAACGTATTTTGTACTTCAGCTTACTTGCCAAATGCTAATTTAATCGAAAATCAGTTTAAAGGTCAATAATTTGAACTACAGCTTTCAGCACCTAAGATTTATTTTGAAAAATAATTTATATTATAATACTCTTTATACTAATTGCCGTCTTATTATATAGTGATTTACTTTACTGAATTTAATTTCGGTTAATGGCAGAATAGAAAAAAAAATATTATTTAGAGAAAATCAAGAGAAGAGCGAGTCATTACATTTCTTCATTGCCTCGGCATTTAAAGACGAATGTTCTTTACTTATGTATTTTTTATTTTAGAGCTTCTAGAGCAACATATATCACAATAATTAAATTCTGCATTTGTGATAATGCTTCTTCGTAACTTTTGTTTTATATACATTTTTTAAACGCTAATAAATGGTTTGATATGTTGAATAAGGATTTTTATTTGAAAAGTAATGTTTTGTTCAAGTTCTTGAGTTTAATAAACTAAAATTTTGCTGAATATGTTTTTATACAAAAGACGATAATTTTTCATCATTTCTTTGAGACTGTGTAATTACTACTTGAGAAATTTGTTTGCGTGCAAAATGGAGCTTTTAAAGAAGCAATGGACGGAAGACTAAGTTTCTGCTCTTTCCGAAGAAAATTATTCGCATCTAGTTATTAAAAATTGCAGTGAAAGGCATGAGGTTTCGGTATGTAAAGCAACGATAGATGATATTGTCAATAAAAAAGGAAAAAAAGTCAAAGTCTGACTTTAAGGAGAAAAATTGTTCAAAATACGTATTCAAGGAAAAAACGAATGTTTCGAATGTTGCAAAAGTGAGAAATTTATTGTTGAAAGAAAATGCACAAAGGACAGCTGCATAACCATTAAAATGCTCAAACTCAATTGTAAACAAAGTGATTAATGCTGATTTGAAACTTAAAAAAGAGAAAAAACATAATGTGCATCGTCTTTCTCCACGATATATCGCCGAAAGCAGTACGCGTTGCAGAAATCTCTATGAGAAACAACTATTCCTACACAAATTTTAAAATGTTGTCACAGTAATCTGTCTAATTGCGGTTATTTAAATATACCACGAATCTTGGATATATTTAAATAACCGCAATAAGATGAGATCCCTTTATTATCATCAAAGAGAAGAAACAAATCTTAGAGCCTGGTTCATAGAATATAAAGTTTTTCAAAGGGATTTATAACTGTTCTTGGTTCTTGATATAAAGACAAATAAAAATTAGAGATAGTGCAGGAAACTATTAAGGTCAAGTCTGAATATTATAAGGAACATATTTTATATCCAATTTTTCAAATATGGAATATCTATTATTTATCGAAAGGGCTATCAATCAGGACAAAGCAATCAGGAAACTATTAAGGTCAACTCTGAATATTATCAGGAACATATTTTATATCCAATTTTTCAAATATGGAATACCTATTATTTATCGAAAGGGCTATCAATCAGGACAAAGCAATCAGGAAACTATTAAAGTCAACTCTGAACATTATCAGGAGCATATTTTATGTCCAATTTTTCAAATATGGAATACCTATTCTTTACCGAAAAGGCTATCAATCAGTACAACTGCATCAGGACAAGCAATCAGCTGCACGTCAAAATGTACTGTTAATTTCTTGCAAAAAATGGGAAAAGAAAGGGGTATGAAGGCCATACCATCCACTCATATCCTTCACTAAATCTCCTGATGTATCATCCACGGATATTTGAGCTTTTGGACTTTTGAAAAGCTTATAAGGTATTTCTTCCCCTTTCTTGGCATGGCTTCATGGCGTAGTGGTCAGCACGCTCGACGCGTATTCGAGTCCCGGCGAAGGCATTGCTCATTTTTCACGTCTCTTGATTTCAAAAAATACCTAATGTCTCTACACGCTAATTGTACAAACGTCAACCTAAAGCCCCCTGGACTCTAGAAAGCTGTTCAAGAGGAATGGGATAGAATACCTCTTTCGATACTAAAAAAATGGCTCTATTTTCTTGGAAATTATGGTGTAGAAACATAGTTAAGAACAAGGGTTATCAAAAGGAACGTTTAAAACACAACAAATTTTAAGGTAAAGTATTTCTGTAAATACAATGAATATCGTCTAAAAGTGTGCGAACAGGCTTATATAACTACATGCAAATCTACTTTTGTATATCTAATCGAAGTACGAGCAAAAGTATGAACTTTAGTTTTTTAAAGAAGAACTGGAGTGCACTGAACTAACGAAAGAACTAAATTAATATATTTTAATGCGTAAGGTAAAGTTATTTATATAATTTTCTCATCATAGTTATAACTAATGATAATTTACGAAAAGGAGCGACCATCTTAACTTAAGGGTTTCATAGCCTCTCACCTTAGCACCCAATATATTTACTATATAGCGTCTTGTATTCTTAGCAAGCATAACATAACGAGATGCTAGAAGACTTTAGGAATTATTCTCAAGTAGAGCAAAGTCCAGTGAAGCGTATAAAAAATCTTTATTAAGTAAATATCTTTCACAGATGGCACGGACTCGTGCTTACAAAAAGCCAAAAGTTATGCCTTAACTCAAAAAGGGAGCAAATAACTTAAAATAAAATAGAATTAAATTACACCAACGGTTGACAGGTCACTTAATGTTCAGGCAGGCTCTGACTCGTAAAAGTCGGCGTAAACAAGCCTAATGGCTAGACACTATCAACGCCACAGAAATCCAATAGCTAGTAAATCAAAGGTACGTGTCCTTCAGGAGGCAGAACACGCTCTCTTCTCTTTCTCGGAGTTCACCATCCAAAACCTTTCCTTAAATACTAACTTCTTTCTACATTATTTGAATACACGCGAGGTTACCTCATTAACATACTGGCAACTAATCCCGAGCAGGGATCAGGAATACCACTACACCACGAAGGCATGCCAAGAAGGCGGAAGAAATACCTTACATACTCCCCCTTTTAAAGGACGGCTCGGGATCAGGGAACTCGAGTAGGACAGACTCATTAACATACTAGTTACAATACTGAAAACTGCAAATCTAGGACGACAAATATTCAAATTTCTTCCTTCAATAATCAGTTAAGTTTGATATCATAATAAATGACCTGTACTGGACGTAATTTTTGCAGCATTTGATTTAATCCATGCTGGTCCGTTAAAACAGCAGCTTTTATGGAAGTGATATAAAAGTTCGGCATTTAATTTAATTTTAAATTTATTGATATGTTCTAGCTTGCTTTACATATTAAAATAATTAAATGCGATAAATTCAGGCTTTATGAACAGCTATCGTTACAGTCAATTTTCATGAATTATCAGCGATTAGATGTGAGAAATACTAAAGAGGAAATTATTTCTGTTGCATATTAATTATTAGTAGTGGATCCCGATATCATTCTTTTAATTAAGAAATTAGAGATGATACGTTCTAACAAGGCAACTGTCTTATTGGTACCAACAATGTAAATAAATACTATCAAAATATGGTAATAAGCAAATTTAACCACAAGGTAAAAAGTCCACAGTATTTGGGTTGTATTGAAAGTGATTATTTAGATAATTTTTTAATCAAATATTTCGAAAATAAAGAATCCAGTATATAAATTCAAGCCCAATTATTTCAAGGACGTTTAATCTTATTTTGCACGGTTTGCCACCGAATATTAACACCATGAAATATCTTGCTTTTAAATCAGACTAAAGGCAATTCTTTATCAATATTACCATTTTATTCATTCTTATATATTATAATCATAGCTTACTACAACCATTTTCATAAACTACAATTCTAATAACATTTATTCCTACTCTACATCTTTCACATATTGTGTAAATGGCTGTACTCTGTCTTTTATGCTGTCGTAATTTGATGCACTGAAGGCTCTGTAATGCCTTCAATGCATCTTAAGAAAAATTTGCGTGTAAAATATTTTCGTCACTTTCCTGAAACTCTACATTGAAATGCCGATAAGAATTCTTTTATAATCTTCCGTTTCGCGATTCAAAAATTAAAACAAAGATTTGGTTACATTCGTTGTAAACGAGGCATAAAAGATTTTAAACTTGTGTGGTGGGTTTTTTAGCAAGGAAGTATAATAAACTTAAAAAAAAAGAATGCAATAAAATGACATCGTATGAGAATTATTATGTTTTCAAATAATGAAATAGTAACGGAAGATTAATGAATGTTTTCCTTTCGTAGAAGCACAATATATAATTTTCCTTCGTTTTATTCAATATTATATAGGATTAAAAGTAAGTGTAAAGCAATAAACATAACTGAAATTCCATTTTTCTCATTCTAGGGAAGATCATCAGGAAAAGGTTTTTGTCCCTGGTATAAAATAATCTTATCTTCTCGAAGTACGCTTTTAGGATCGCAAAAATATTATGTTGGACGCAGGTGTGGAAACGGAAGAAATTTCATCAAGCTGAAAATGGAATGTTTCCTTTTAATCTTCAGTTGCAGAGAATTAAGGCTAAAACTGTTGGAGGTTTTTTTACGGACGATATATCTAAGTTTGATATTTTTGCCACATGTACTGCTCATAATTTTTAGCGTAAAAACATGTAAACGTAATTTTGCTTCTGCTTGAAAGTTATCATCTGCATATATTATTTTAATTTAAACAGCTATGAGCAATGAATATTTATATTAGAATTCAGAAAGCATATATGTACCGCAAAGTTATATTTTAGTTTCACTTGCAGTTCATGTTCTTTCTGTAAATTTAATAATGTCGTTACATCCAACTTACTAATAGTTAAACTTTAGGTACATTTTTCTATTGCTTTCATCCATCGCTAAAGGAAACACCGTTCGTTTTAAAAGATGAAAACTTGTTTAACGAACAGGAATAATTCTTAGGAAGTATGGCGGTTACTTCTGTTTTACTTGGAATGTAAGTTTGCTGCCGATTCTATTAGTGTGACATTCTACCGCAGATAATGTTGCAGATTTGAAGATTGAATAAGCTGTATCAGTGCGTAAATTATCAAGTAAGATTACATTTGCTTCCACTAGGAAGGTAGGAGATACTTCGTCGGAGTACTTCGTCTGAATACTGAGTACAGAGTTTATCACAGGTTATAATGTATTTCTCTGGACCTCTTAGCATGCTTTCGTGGTGTAAAGGCCAGCACACTCGGCGTGTATTCGAGAGGTCCGAGGTTCGACTCTCGGCGAGGGCATTGCTCATTTTTCACGTCTCTCAGCATCAAAAATCCTAATGTCTCTACAGTGGCGCCCGAACTAAAAAAGGTGGTGAACGATGAATCTTCACCACCAGAATTTGGCGAATGGGTCCCCTAATCTCCAGTCCCCCTTTAAAAGGCGGACATGTATAAGGTACTTATCCCGTCTTCTTAGCATGCCTTCGCTGTGTAATGGTTAGTACACACTCGGCGCGTATTCGAGAGGTCGGAGGTTCGAGTCCTGATGAGTGCACTGCTCATTTTTCCCGCCTCCAGTATCAAAATAACCTAATGTCTCTACAATCTCCCTTCTCTGCCAGTAACGTCAGAACAAGTCCACGAAATTCATTGCGACAAGAAGAGCAAGATTCGCAAGAGCCTTGAGCATCATACGGTGACAGTACGACTTCATTGAGTTCCTCTTCAATTTTGATAAAGAACATCTCTGGTGGACAGTTCCGAGTGTCTCCCACCCCTCTTTCCCCACCACCAACCTCTC
>KK112141.1:80600-118428 GCA_000611955.2 Stegodyphus mimosarum
CCTACCACCATCCCCTCGAGAGGACTTTCTGCTCGCCATATAATTAGAGTCTTCCCATGTCGCAAAGACACTATACAAACACCTATGCCTACTCCGGGTTTCGAACACTAGCTCTTCGGCACCGCTGTAGGCTCCTCTGGCCACTATACGTTCCAAGTGGCTCATTAGTGTCATCCTCGAGACATTAGTGTACTCTCAGTTGCTGAGTTTATTAAAATTAGTTAGAGAATTTTTTTGGAAATACTTTATTCCCGGAATGTTGAAAGTTTTTGTAAAAGCAAAGTTTAACTTCTTTTATACAATAGCAGTACAACAAAACATTAAATTAAACAAAAAATGTTTATTATTCTTTCAGAAGGTAACTACAAATGGTATGTTATGGTATACATGCAGGTGCCATGGTCCACATGTAGGCTGCATGATACACATGCAGGTTATGGTACACATGCAGGCTACAAATGGGTGTTTTTGTTAATACAAAATTTAACTTATGTTACGCAGTACTCGTACAGCAAAATATCCCGTTAACATTTCTATTTTTCTTTTGCATGTTTAATATAAAAAATTTCCATACATCGGGCTTGCAATATTCGTGGGGGTATCAGAAACCAAATTTATTGATATTGATCACATTTTAATGAAGAAAATAAATTTCGCTCGTGTTTAGAAAAAAATGCAAGTAAAAATAAAATAAAATAAAAAAAAACATGAAATCTTTCAGATTTTATATTACGTCCAAAGGGGCGTTTTTCTCATTTGCATGCACATACACGTTTTGAGAACAATTGGATTAATACTCCTTTGAGCTAAGAAAATTTAATAAAAGCCTATCTTTAGAAATTCGATCGACAAGTCTCGCGCGTTGGAGATAATTTTTTTCCGTATAGTGTTGCCATTGCTTGCTTTGAAATCGTTGAGTGCGTTAATAAAAAATTCGTTACAGTTTCACAAAATTTGAAGTACAGAATAAAATATTTAAAAACAGCATCTAAAGGATTTTCGATAGACAGTTTCGATAAACATGTTTTTTCTCGTAGAGTGTTCCCTTCGCTCGCTTTGAAATCATTCAGTTTGTTAATAAAAACTTCGTTAAAGCTTTACAAAACAAGAAATATACTATAAAACAAATTCGAAATTGAAAATTCGGGAGGTGTCCATACTCTGGTGGAGGACTGATTAAGGTATTCAAAAGTTGTTGGCTCTAGGTATCGTTAATATTTAGGTATGCGAAAAACATTCATACATTCATACAAATTCTTTGTAAGGTTTATCCTAAGTTTATTAGCAGTTATTTTAACTTATGATTCTTTCCTATTTATTCTAATTTCAGCTTACGATTTCCTACCAGAATGAAATTTCAGAAACGCAGTTAATGCAAATAAGTAAGAGTACTATTCAAGTTGGTGCTTCACCAACTTCGAGAGAGAGAGTCTGATTTTCCTAACTAGCGCACGTTTGCCGTTTGGCTACATTCTCTCTTAGCTACTACGCTCGGCCATACTTTAGGCCCTTGTTTGGCTTGGCAGATTTAATTAATATTTAGGGGCCAACTACTTAGAATTCTGATCTTCGGCTATATCTTTCAGATAGCTTTAGTTAAGCTTAGTTTAGTTTAAATTAATAATTATTTAAATTCAAGCCCAAGTGGAGGCTCTGTGTGTACTTCAAGTTAAGAATTGATTGTATTTATTCTGAGAAATAAAGGGTAGTTCACCCTTCTTAAGTCTTACGTGTTTATTCACACACTTAAGCGATTGTTCGCTTGTTAGTGTTCGTGTGTTTCTAAGTCTGAACTTTGGAATTAAATAAGTAAAACCCCACATCTTCCTTATTTAATTTCTCTAAACAAATAACAGGGTTGTAATCTTTGATAGGTGTCTCAGACTTTTATAGTGATTCAACGCAAATTCCGTTTTGAGATGGGACATCTGGGCTAACGCTCCTTTGGGCTAAACACAGGCTTGTTTTTGAGACTGATGATTGCATACTGAGTAAAACAGCAAGTTTATAACTGGTTTGTGAAATCATTACGTATTTATCCGCGAATATTGCACACATTGTGCAGTTTGCCTTTTAATATTTTACCTTTAATTTAGAAAAACATATTACACAATTTAGTAACTGAACGCTTTGCATAGAATTAGATACATAAAATTACTGAGGTCTTTATTTATAAACTCATTACACTTCTATAACTGAAATTACTCTGATGCATTCTGTTTCTTATTTTAAGAAAGTGTAATGGGAAATTCAGGTCTTGGATCAATATTAAAGAGGAAACTTACGCAATAACCTTTTTAGAACACTTTTTATGTAGATATTACTTTCAGCATCTCTAATATATCGATACCCTCAAGGACTGCCAAAACTGCGTATAAAATTTAAATTTTAGAAATGTAGAGTTTCATCAGTTTTATTTTGTTTTAAACTTTGGTTACTTTCATTTAAGAATTGATTTATTTAAAAATAACGGCTATGTTTTATAACTCAAAAATTAAATTTTATAGTTTATATGAAAATGCTTTTAACACTAAAAGGAAAATTTTATAATTTTATAACGCTTTGACCATCAGAAAGGTTTTCTACATAGAGTAATAGAACTAAATTACTATTTTCGCAGCATACTTTCGGGATGAAAACACATAAAAATTTATGACATACTAATACTGTTACATCTACCTATACGTGTTAACCTGTTTTGTTAAAAGGGGCGTTAACACAGAAGGGCTTTTAGTCTTGAAACGGCGTTTTGCGTCGAATCACTATAAACGGCTGTATCACTTTTCAAACTGTTGCCACCAAATATTATCGCCCTGCATCATATTTAAAGAAATTAAATAATGAAAAATTGTTTTATTATCTATTTCACATTTTTGATTAACAAACTCAACTATTTCAAAGCGAGTAATGGCACCACGTTGTACGGAATAAAATATTTTTATCTCCGCGCATGAGATTCTCAATCAGAAATTCTAAAGATATGCTGTTTTCAAATATTTTTAATCCAAAGGGTCGTTAACCTACATGCTCTCGAAATGAGTATGTATGTGTAAATAAATTTAAAAAAACGCCATTTTGATCGTAATATAAAATATCAAAGCTTTCAGATTACTTTTTTATTTGTTAATTAATTTATTATTTATTATTTGTTAATTAATTTATTATTTATTATTTGTTAATTAATTTATTATTTATTAATGTATTTATTTGTTAATTAACTTATGAACTTTTCTCTTTTCAGCTTTCATGCAAAAAGTATTGGCTGGAGATTCTCCTTTTTATTTTTAATTTTCTTTCATACCTTTCTTACTTTCTCTCTCTACACTAAAAGAAGAATGTCCTTTTTTTTCTGTTTTTGTGTAATTCATAGAAATCTAGAATTTCGTTCCGATCTTGATGAAATTTTGTACAGTTGACCTTCGAAACGAACGATCTGTATCTGCACATGATTTCCCAAAACCACTCCATCGTCTCTACAGTCAAGGGGTTTAAGTTAGAATGTCTCTCGCAAGACACTCACTTGCCTAGATGTCAGTTATCGCCCTGCATCATATTTAAATCACGTCACCGTTGTTGCGTTTCCGCTGTCAATTGAAATCATTGCTTAGTAAGAATTTTTTTACAAAAAATAAGTAAGGCTGTGTATTACCAGAATTTTTAAATGCGCTTGAGCCTTCAGGATTATCATCACAAAAGCTTAATTTAAAAAGAATGTGATGCCCTATCCTATTGTACGGTTCCTCACTTTAAATATGTCAAATTAAGTAACGAAGAACCTAGTGAACTGCTAAGCGAATAATCGCTTAAGGTCCAAGGACAGAAACGTAAAGTCAAGAAGGCTTAATTACCCTTTACGTGCTTAAAATAAGATTAAAATCGACTTCTTCCTTTGGGCGTACAGCAAAGCCTCCACTTGGGCTTAAACTCAAAAATATAAGAAATAAGAACTAACTAATATGTAACTAAAGAGATTTAGGCGAAGCTAGCACAATTCTAAACTAGTTGGCTCCTAATATTAAATTAGCCAGCGAACTATTGTAAAGCACGTAATATGGCCGAGAGTAGTAACAGCTTAGAGAGACGTTGCCGTGTTACTCAGAAATCCTCACTCGCTCTGTCGAAGTCCGTTGAACTTGACTTAAATACTGTTCTCCTTCTTATTTGAATTTAACGCGATTCTAAAAACTCATGCTGGTAGGGAGTTGTAAGTTGAAGCTAGATAGGAAAATTAAAATGTTTTTTTTATAATGTTATTAAGTTATATCAACATGCCAAACCTGTCAACGGAAAACGTAGGGCAACGGACCAAACGGAAAGAAGGTCACTGCGAAGAATCTAATTTCTTTCGTAATAGGGGGACATTCATAACGCGGAGCGCCGCAGGGGAAAACATACTCATTCCCCGCAAATATACTTTGCATTTTAAATTTTCAAAGCTTCCTTTCGATTTGAAGCCATTATAATTTCCCATCCTTCTTAATATGACTTATTATTAGTACGAAGCTATGAGCGTCAAATAACACAGAGGCAATTATTTCGTGTAGAAGATACACCGAGTCAGATACCGAGAGAAGATAGCTTTTTTTTGTTGTTTTCTCTTAAAAACAAACGATAAGCATTATGTACCCCCCAAGCATTGCTATCAAAGATGCGATAAATATAGTGTTTGTTTCCTATTTAAATGCAATACAATAAGACTCCGCTTAACGCGGATGAACGCTAAACGAAACGCTAAACGAAAAAGTGCTAAACGGAGCAGCTTTAAAGGAGGTCGTCTTAACTCGTAAATAATGGAGTAATTGAAACAGAAGTGAATAAACATAGCAGAAGTGATAAGAAAAACGTATGAGTTTTTTTTTTAAT
This sequence comes from Stegodyphus mimosarum, assembly GCA_000611955.2. Lineage (NCBI taxonomy): Eukaryota > Metazoa > Arthropoda > Arachnida > Araneae > Eresidae > Stegodyphus > Stegodyphus mimosarum. The sequence goes on from KK112141.1 coordinate 85,464, forward strand.
TTTGTAGCATTTATTGTTATTTTCTATTGTATTACATTAATTATAGACATTTTATTGTTAATATCGATTTTTTCATAAAATATTTATGAAAATCAAAAGGAGGTTCGAGTAAAGAAGTTCGAGGTAAGAAACATTTTTCCTCATTTGATATTTCTTATCTTTGTGTGAAGAAGTCATCCTAGCATCGTTTGTCTTTTCCGTTTCGTTCAGGAATTAATTATCGGTAGCAAGACATCGCAATAATGACACTTCTGCCTTTATATGGACTAATTCTGCCTTTAAATTTCGACGGAAATTGTTATTATTTTGTATAAACCGATTCATAATCAGTCCAAAGGGGCTTTGTCAATGAAGAACTATTATTTTCGTTTTGCGATTTTGCGCTGGAAATATAAAAAGTCTGAATCACTTTTCAAATCGTTGCCACAAAATATGGCAGCCTTGTGGTGTATTTAAAGAGATTAAATAATGAAGAATCTGCTATGTATATTTCTCCAAATGTGATAAAACAATGGTACCTAGAGCCATCCAATTTTGAATAACGAACGTTTCCACCCGAATATGAACATCTGAAAGTCCCAATTTGGAATTTATTTTATTATCTATTTCATATTTTGTAAACCTTTAACGAGTTTTGGTGAACAAACTCAAACAATTTAAAAGCGAGCAATGGCAACACTCTACGGGGGAAAAAACTTTTTAATCTAAAGCGCGCGTACCTGTGTATTAAAAATTCTAACGATATACTCATTTTAAAATTAATTTGCGGTATTGCTGTTGAACTGAGTTTTATGGTTTAAGTGCGAAGAACATCATATTTAATATACAAAGGTAACAAACGAAACGTTAAAAAAAGCCCTTTTGGGCGTAATGTAAAATCTGAAACCTTTCAGATTTTTTTTCTTGTTATTGTGGCTACACATGTTTTTTGAAAATCCTTGGAAGTTCCTTTCACTCCTCACCTGTAGAAAGGTTGATTTTGTCACGTTCGTGATGTTGTTGGTCGACTAATTTCTTAGGATCGTCGCTGTAAAGACTTTTACAGTTGTAGCTTTCAATAACTTTTCAATAGCCTCCGTATTTATATTATCCATCCCTATTTCATCAGCCAGCTTGATAATTTCGTTGACATCAACAATGAATTGAGTTATGATGGTATCTTTGCTTAGCTCTGGCCATACATTCTTCACACCTTTAAAATATTTCATGGCCACCTCATTCCAGGCAAGACAGGTTATTGTTTATAATGTCATCAGTCGTTCTATCTAAAATATATATGATATTGTATTGTAGTTTTTTTCCAAAACTCTTTAGTAGCTTATTTATCTCGGCCGCAGATAATAAGCTTTAAAATTTGAAATTACGTCATGATCCACTGGTTGGAATAACGGAGTTGTGTTTGGAGGCATGAAAATCACTTCGACTTGAATGCTTGCTGTTAAGTCAGACAAATCTTGATCTATTGATCAAGATTGTCTGCCTTAACAACAAGCCTTCAACTAATTAAAACAACATCTTGATCTATTGGAAACAATTCTTGATCCATTGGTTGGAATAACGGAGTTGTGTTTAGAGACAAGAAAATCATTTCGACTTGAATGCATGCTGTTAAGTCAGAAAAATGCATTGGATGGCCTAGAGCATTGTATGGCTTTTAGCATGATCAATCAAAAGCAAAGCTTTTGGTTCTAGATTTTTAAATTCGCAGTAGCTTTTAACAGGTGGCAAAAATTCTAGATAAATCAATTCTTGAAAACTGATACGGTGGTTCAAGGTTTCTTATTGGATTCCTTAATTAATGGTAACGATGATTTTCAAATTTCCCTCAATACCCTTGGTATTTTGAAATGACAAACAATGGGTAGTTGTTTTAATTTAAAGTCTCTTTTAGCTTTACCTCTCCCCAAAAGAAGTGTTAAACGAACTTTTGCAGCTTTAAGTTCTTAACAAACTCCGCAACACCAAAACCGGGGGCAATTTCAGACAATCCTGTTTTATGATGTAATTAATAATTTCTAATTAAGTTTCAAGCCACTTGTATCTTGTACATATATATCTGTATGAATACGAAGAATGTGTCACAAAATGTATAATAGTGTATGTAATGTATACGTATAATATATACGTATAAGTGTAAGGGCAAGTCCTGAACAGTTGGGCAGGAATATAATATGTCGGACCTGATTATTCTTGCAAGAACAATCTACGATGTCAAAATGCTTTGTCTGAATTGGCAATACTTCTTGTATTGGCTTAAATATGCTTAAGTATAATTATAAGTAACTGTTAAATAACTTCATCTAGTTAGGTAACCTTATTTAGTTAAGCAAATTTACTTAGTTAAGTAACTGTATTTAGTTAAGTAGCAATATTTTGTTAAATGTATTCTATATCGATAAACAATGCATTGTATACAGTACAAATGTAAAGAATTTATATGTCTATAATTAATATGTATGTGTACATAATCATTACAGTATTTATGTGTATTTAAAATTTTGTAATATATTTGTGTATGTATATATATATATAAGGTATGGTAATAATTTCCAGAGCATAACGTACCAAAGATAAGAATAATAAAGAAATTCTGAAATGTTCCAAAAAACCACAAAGACGTTGCTGAATATTGAAACACTGTAAAAATAAGATTGTCAGTATGGTTATTGTTTTTTATCGATAAGTATATGATGAGTGGACGCTAATGTTTTGAGACATTTATAGCTCTAGGTTCGACAATCTAAATCACGCAGTGTTCCTCGGTACTAAACAAATAAAATTCAAAGTTTTAAAAAATTAATAATTAGTAAAACTTAAACTTTTGGGGCATTGATTTAAGCAAATTTCAGATGAACAAAACAAAATCAGCAATGAAAATATTTAAAACATATTTTTTGAAATAACAAATTTCAAAATTTTTTCAAAGACTAATGCTTTTCTGTAAGCGAGAAATTACACCCTTAACCTTTCAAAATAAAAACAATCAATTCCCCCCCCCAACCATTTCGTTTTAAAATCTCCATTAACACCAGTATTGTTTGTCTTCTATTTCTGCCTCTTAGGAAAATGTGAGTTGCTTTTTTCTCCTCTTTGCTACGAATACATAGTTTATTTTTGGAATAAATGAGTTTAAATATTCTTTTTCTCCCCGACAGAAAAAACGAATAAAAAATTTTGTCTAGGATATGAAAGGATTTTTAAAATCCTTATTCTATTTTTCACAGATTGCAAATTCATAATAGGAAAGTCAAACTGCTCTGATACGTTTTAAGAGATAACGCAAGAACTGGTGTTTGGATAACTAATTAAACAAATTGCTGTTGCCATATAAGTGTAATACGTCATTCAACGTATATTTTTATAAAATATTTTATTGTAATACTTCAATCACGTATGACTTCATGTCATTGGAGCATAAGATACGAGTACAAAAGGAAAGTTCATTCAATTAATGCAGAGAGAGAGTGACAACAATAGACTATCATTTCCGTAATTATCAAATTACCTATAAAGAGAAAGTGAACTGATTTTTTTATTTTCGTTCTTTCGATGCAACAAAGACTTTCCGGGCGCTGTAATGAGATTTCGGAAATCGATAGGCACAAAACTTAAAGAGTTACCACTCTGCTCCTGAAAGAGTTAATGTATGAGTCAAATAGTAAAGGCAATTATTATTGTGAAGGATCAATGATCCCCTGTATATCAGTTAAAAACTTTTCAACAAAGGGTATAAAGTTCGCGTAATTTGGAACATTGTTCGTGTAAGTTCATAAAGGAAATGAGAAAATATTCCCGCTTAGTTCCCTATAAATTTGTCTTAGTATTATCTCAGAATACTTAATGCAGAAAATATCAGATATTATACGTTTGACGAAATTTCTATTTGCCATGAATAATTTTTTTTTAATTTTGAAGGCCTAGACGCAGGATTGCTTTCTCGAATTTCAGAAACGGCATCGTGGTTACCAAGATTTTAAAAGAATTGCGCAAACATTGGGTCAAATATCGTTCAATATTGTTGCATTCTACGAGTTCAAGGATTTGAAGTATTTGATAATAACACTTGATAAAGAATCAAAAGACAATTTACTCGCCAGTGATACACAGGGCAGTTCCAAAGACACGTTTGCAGGTGTCGAAAAACTACTATAAACACGCTGAAAGAAACAGCAACACAGCCTTCAGGCTATAACGGTGAAGACATCCTCACGGCAAAGCAATAAAGTACTGCTCCCGACGCTTTTCGATCGCTCTCAAGCTAATCTCTGAACTCAAAACACCACTACTGAATTCAACATACTCCTCTACTTTGCGTACAGGCGGGGTATATATAGCTTTCAACCTACCTTCAAGAGCATTCTCGAGGTAATAGTTAAGAAAGCGTTCTTGAATGCTCTCGCTCCGTTTATGGCATATAATCAATTTTGTAGTCAAATGTCTCCAAATGGGCGCTTTCACGACAAATCTGGCAACCCTGCCTTTCCCTGCCTTTTTTTTTGTGACCCTAACCCCGCTTTGCGAGGAAGCTAATTTGCCACAGCTGGGTATTTCGTAACAATATCATAAGGCAAATAAAACAATGATATATAACTAGCAAAGAGTTTAAGACGTACCAGATTTGACGTCTCATATGAAATACAAAATCAGTTGCTATTCATAAAAAACTGGGTATTCATAATTCAGTTTTGTTTGGTTACAAAAAATATTCTATAATATAGGTATAATGTGTAATCAATAGAGTCAAAAGTAAAGCTCAGACAGCATTTATTATGTTAATAATTGTATAAATTAAAATTTTATTCTTACATTATCAGTGGTATGTTCTTGTATAAAATTTTTATAAAATGAGAAAGATGCTTTAACACTTTGACGACCAAACCGCCTCACACGCCCCTTCATTGAGACTACCACAACGGCTCTAAAATGGCCGAGATTTCGATCCTGTTTTCTTCGCTCCCCCTAAGGTATGCAGTAGCAGGTGCAGTTTCCCCATATGCATTGTATCAGTTTACCGCAGACAGCTTATTCTAAGAGATTTAATTGTGGTTTCTTATGTTTAGATTACATGTGGCATTTTGTTGTTGATTCTCTGATTTCAGTTTAAGAGATGCAGAGTAGGTTTATAAAGAACGGGGTCAAAGGCTAATGGAATCTTTGCTAGAAAGTACAACGAATGTCATTCGAAATTACCGCACTTATTTCTGCGTTAATGGACGTGGAGGACAGGAAATTGCTGTGAAACTGGAAAAGTATTTCGGGCGTTACGGTATTTTAAGGATACAAGTTAGCGAAGTGTTTGGATTTCAAAGAGTTAGTTTTAAGATATAGTTCTTTTCTCTCTTTGTGACCAAATAATCTCCTCGTATTTTTAAAAAAGGATTGTTAAGTTGCTTCAGGTGCTGCGGCTAATGACAAAACTAGTGGACAAACTTGTAAGTCTTCTTATACTGAACCGGCTTATAAACAAATTTATTTTTTAAGACAGGTTAACAATATAAAACAATCAACGAATTCTTTAGGTTACAAATATTTTGTAATATGGGATGAACTCATAAATATTTTGTTTGATTTCCTGTCCTCACCGGAAAAGATTTCCTAATTTCCTGTCCTCACCAGTTCCGGAAATTAAAATCTTAATACAATTTGCCGAAAATTTGTGCACAGCCGCAGAAAGCGCAGTCTAGAAATTAGTGTTCTGTCAGTATCTCAGCAGCTGTTAGCCCAAAGTTGAATTCTATGTTTTCAGATATTCATGATAGCTTCCCCTTTTAGATGCGCTTTGCATTGCATTGTGTTTAATGTTCTTAGTAGTTTGAAGCTTAACTACTGATTGTGCTCTGTGATACTGCGAGGGGGTGTTCGAGTATTTTTGTTTAAAGTTCCAGAACTGTAAAGCGTTAAAATTAATTTTATCAGGTTGTTATTTGTTCTGTGTTCGTTCAATCCATTACGAATCCATACGCACGCAACAATGTTTTTACTTAAGTTCTATACTTGTCAGCATTTTAACACACCAGAGAATCATTATTCCAGTTCCCAACTTCTGAGCAAAAATTTGCTATTTGGCTCAAAAACTAGCATAAAGAAAACCTAGTGTATGACAGTATCTGTGTGCGTTTTTGAAACGGATTGTTATTCCTTTTACAGTTATATTGGCTTGAATTTCGTATTTTTTATAACGTAGATGAATTAAAGAGGATTTATTCATTACGTATCATCGACTGTCTTCATTTATTATGAAATAAATACTATTTTATTAATTATTTATATTGATAACAACTACTCAGACAAAGAATGGTGCATTTAAATTTTACTTTACTTCCGTGCTTTGCCGTGAAACTGTTTTCATCGTTGTAGCCTGAAGGCTGGGTTAATGATTAACCATTAGCGGGGAAACTATGGATATCGGTGTATCTGAGATTAATGCTAAAAATATCTGATTAAATAAAAATATCTATCCAGATTTGGTGCGAAATCGCCCATACGGCGACGAAATTGGCGATATGTCATAGACGGAACGAGGACGCTCTAGAACGCATTCTTAGCGGTTTTCTTCGGGAATGTTCTCGAAGGTAGGTTAAAAGCTGCATATACCCTGCCTGCAAGCGCAGACAAGAGTATGTTGAGTTCAGTAGTAATGTTTAGAGTTCAGAGATTAGCTTGAGGGTGACCGAAACGAGCCGGGAGTTGTACTTCCGTGCTTTGCCGTGAAACTGTCTTCATTGTTGTAGCCTGAAGGCTGGGTTAGTGATTGAGTCAGTGAGTTTATCGTAGTTTTTTGACGACTGTAAACGCGTCTTTGGAGCTCTCCTGTGTAATACTGGCGAACAAATTGTGTTTTGATTCTTTATCAACTGTTATCGTCGTTACTCTAAATCCAAGAACCCACAGAACGCAACAATATAATACAATCAGCTTAACTGATCAGCATAATCTCTTAATTTTAATTGTTGTTAGTAAAAGCAAAAAGTCTTAAATGGAGAGAACTGCTGAATGGAAATATTTACTATTTACTGAAAATTTCAGTTAAAATTTGTGCTAATTTCATACCAACTGAAATGAACTTTGTGGTGTATTAAAATAAAGGTGCAGATTTTCAAACAAGGGTATTTTTTAAATTTCAGATGTACCAAAATTTAAACAGTAAAATTTACTGAATATTATATCCTTGCAGCTGTAACAGTTTGAAGGCATTAAGCCCAACTATATATTTAACAAACAATTATTAATTTTTGCAAATAAACTTTAAATTTTAAGGTATAACTGAAATAGATGAATCGTAATGCCTCAATAAAATTTTAAATGCAACAAATTGTTGCGTGATTTCTATGTTTATAGTGTCGGCAATGCATTTAAGTATCTTTCGATACGACACACAATAAAGTAACAAAAATAATATAATAATTTTTCCCCACAAAAATGCACTTTGATATAGTAAACAGCCCTCTGCATTACTTGAAAATATGTAATGATTTTCAAATTTTTAGTTTTCATAATTTGATGCAAAGAGCATTTACTTTTAGTACAGGCTGATAATTATTAACTCAAGTTTCTCTCGAAAAATTCTGCATGTATTTAGGTGCGTTTAAAATTACATATCTGCAGAATTTAAAATATGTATGTAAACATTATGCAAGATCACATAATTTGTAAGATTTTAAGATTACTTAGTATTTTAAACTGGAATGTGAATAACAAAATCCAGTTTTACATTTTATTATCTAATTCTTAACATTACCATAGAAGGTAAAAATGCAGCATTTCAAATCTTTAGTCTGAACATAACCTTTATTCTTATTGACTATATTTCAGATTTAACAATCATGGATTTTATCTCGTCATATTTCTTTTTAATGACTTCAGAGAAGCTGAAATACGTGATACATTTTAATAAAGGATTTCCAATATCTTCTAACTGGCTGTTATATGCCATCATATATAAATGTAATCAAACATCCTCGGATAAATTTCGTTCTTTTCAAATAACTGCTTTCTGGTAATTTGGTGTAGCTACTTTTATTGAAGATAATATTCTTTTCAATACTTATTACATTTAACATACATATATAAAGCATTCAAAGTACTGGACATTGCATGATTATTTCATTACCATACTCGGCGCAATTCCTTTCCCAAAGCTGAACAGCGAATGTAATGTTCGATAAACTTACGTGACTCTTGCGTTTAAGTTTTGTTGCGATTCCAGTAACCGATGGCAAATCTATGTTTAGTAAATGTTTTGTTACCTTGCTTACTATAAACTAATGTTTTTTTGAAAGAGAACGAGACAACGCAGTTGAGTATTTGGTAACCTTGGTACATTTGAAAACGTAATACAAGGTTTCGGTTTTCAGAATATTTTATGTTGATGCTGAAAGTCTATTTTGGTGTACTTAAATGTAAAGCATCAGTGTAAAATGTTAGGCATGAAAACAAACTTATGTGAGTTATATGGCAAACAATTACTTTATTTAATATTATAGTGCTTATTTAATATTATGGTTTAATATAGTATTATAGTTAATTATATTATAGTACTTATTTATTTAATATTATAGTGCTTTTGAGGTACACATACTTCTGAATTCATACATTTAAAAATAATATATATGTAAAATTCAAAAACGAAAAAAAGTCTGAAAGAATTTTCAGATTTTATATTAGTACGCCCAAAGGGCGTTTTGTTTTATTTACCCACACATACACATTTCGAGAGCATTTGGGCTAATGTCCGTTTAGGATAAAATATTTAAAAACAGCATATTTTTAGAATTTCCTATAGACAGTCTCGCGCGCTGGAGATAAAAATATTTTTTTTCCGTGCATTGATGTCATTTCTCGCTTTGAAATCATCGAGTTTGTTAATCAAAAATTCGTTAAAGTTTTACAAAATATGAAGTGTACAATAAAACAAATTCCAAATTCGGGTTTCCAGGTGTCTGTGTGAGAAACACACATACATTCATGCATATTCTTCATTATTTAACTTCTTTGAATATAATACAAGGCAATAATATTTGGTAGAAACAGTTTCAAAAGTTACTACCGAAACGTAAAATGCCGTTTTGAGACTAATAGCACTTCTGGACTAACGCCCCTTGGGCTAAAAACTCTAGGATCAAAATGGAAAAATAAAATGAAAATGAGAAAAAAATGAAAAGAAACCTGCAGTGGTAATTCTACAGTTATATTTATTTTTCTTGATTACCTTATCTAAAATTTACTTAGATAAATATTACTTCTTCTACCTGAATTGTATTAAAGTATATCTTTCATGTGACATATAAATTATATTTTTCTATTATGCTTATATTCCAAGTATTTTCAATCTAGTTGCTGTGCTATTGTTGTATTACTGAGAATTAATAATAATTCTCAGTTATTGTATGGACAGGTATCATAAGTAATTGTTCTTTTTTTTAAAACAAATAGAATACGGAAAATATTCATACTAACCTTTGATATTTCTGAACGTTCATTTATTTTTCCAAATTGTTACGCAACGTAAGGTTTAAGCGATATCGTGCTACTAGAGAATCAGAAACGAGCTCAAAAACGAATAGTTCCTCGAAAAGAAATCTATCCAATGAACATGCAGAATTATATGACGTCAATCCAATGCGTATTAGTTGCTAGTCATCTGTTGGAAGTATGGATGTTTGGATTATTGCACAGCATCATATCTTCTAAATCCAGGCGAAATACAGTATGCGTAATCAATAAAGTGCCCGTCTGGAGAATTAAACCTCATATTTAGGAGAAGGTAACGTAACAAGTGGGTAATAATGATAAAAAATATACAAGTGTTACGTTGCTAATAGATATCTACAGTTTTGAAAAATAACTAAAATAAACATTCTCTAAGGAAATTATATCGTAATGTGAAAATTCACAGATAAATAAAATAGATCATTTGTATTTAAATTGATTCCAACGTCTCCACACACATACAAAAAGCGAATTGAAAAAGGAGGTAAAAAACACATTTGCAACAAGCTGAAAAATTTATAAAGGATGTCCTTGTGTAAGGGTTTTATAAGATATATTAATATCTTTTAAAAAAACAATAGTTTTATATAATATTTATATGGTAAAAAATAACATAATTTCCATAAACTGTCACTTGTATTGTAATTGTATGCATTGCATTTATAATGCATTGTAAAAGACAAATGTTTAATGCTTCTTACAAGGCATTTAATTTTTTTTTATTTCCAATGGCGGATACTAGCCGTTAGAGGCGTGGGTTACTACTAAGGCCAGAATTAACGGTCACTAACTTCCGGCCTTAATATTATGGAAGCACCTAACAGGTGCGCCACCATTACCTCCGGTGTGGGGCCAGAGAATTTACATTCATACCTTCTCAGGGATTTGAGCCCGAGTCCTTCGGTTTTGCAATCAAAGTCGTAACCACTTCCAATCTGGATGACATTTAAAATAAATTAATCACAAGGATTTATTGACAAAAACAGCAAAATGAGGACATCCCCTTTATTGCGACGTGACCCATAAGCGAATTGTATATTCAAAATGTTGTTACGTTTTTTTCTTCTTTTTACGTACGTTAAAGGATTCGTGTATTTGGAGTGAATAACGACGATGACACTTAATGAAGTATCAAAATACACTTTATTGGCCAGTAGTTTTCAAGACAGCTCCAAAATCACGCTTAGAGTCGTCGAAGAACTACTATAAACGCCCTGAGACAATCAGCGACACAGCCTTCAGGCTATCAGGCTATACCAGTGGAGACAGCTTCACGGCAAGGCACCAGAGTACAACTCCCGACTCGGAGTACTACGTACTCTCGAGACTCTCCGCCCAGAATGTTCTCGAACACAAGCCAAAAGCTATATAAACCCTATATAAACCCAGAGTACAACTCGCAATGCACTCGACGATACACAAGAGTATAACTCTCGACTGGGGTCGGTAGTTCTCGGAGCTCATCATACCCTGAGATGAAACTCGACGATACACTAACTCGGGATACACTAAGAGATTCTCTCGATGCACTCGACGACCAACTCGGCATTAGACTACGAGACACTCGCTCGCTGACTGACTATCAACTCGATAGACTTCGCACTGATTTCGCTTACCAGCAGGGTTTATATAGCTTTTGGCTTGTGTTCGAAAACATTCTGGGCTAAACCAGTAAGAATTCGTTCCAGAAGGTTCTCCATGAGTCCATAGCATACTACCAATTTTGTCCCCAAATCTCTCTAAATTAGCGATTTCTAGCCAAATATGGCAACCCTGCCTCCACTTGCCATTTTCTGGCAAACCTAAATCTGCTTTGCGGGGAAGCTACCTTACCGCACCTGGACATTTCGTAACAATATGGCAGAACATGGATGGATTATGGAACATGCATGGATTACCTCTGGAATGCATAAGTTTTAATAATAATAAAAAATATATTTTAAAGATCATTCGAAAAGATGATTATTCGAAAGGCCACTTAAAAGCGTGGTTGTCTATGTTATGATGCTTCAGATGAATCTTTTGATGCTCATGTCAGGAACTGCTTCAGTAAATAATTTCCCTAATATTCGAGTAAAAATTGGAACAGAAGTACAGAATTTTAATATCCGGTTTCTTAGTTTTTCTCAGCTTTTTAATGATTGTTTCTTATATTTTCTATTAGATTAAAACAGCATTACTTTACTATTATAGAATTCCGTTTTATTTTTTAGAAAGCTTTATACCTCATATTTTAATTGTATTTTTCTAAAATTGTTACGGTGGATAGTAATTCTTCGATCACGTGGTTCATCGGTTGTATGCTTGCGTTCACGAGTTTTTCTATCATTTCAAAGTAAATGAATCTAGTCTCCGGCAGAACTGGTATTCTTCAAATTTGTTTCACGAATTTGCGTTCTCAGAACCTTTTTTTTTACTGATGTTCACAGATTAATTTGTGTCGATGTATTCTACAGTAGTGGGTCCATCTACTCATGTCACGTGTTAGGACAGTTTTTCATAGTTCTGGTTAAAACAATGTGTATTCATCAACGGGTGTGGTTTTGTTAATCTGGCTAATTCTTAATTGGGTTAAACTGATATTTATTCAAGAAAATATCTAACCTTTCAAGGGTAAGAGGTTTTCATCACATTTTAGTGCCATTAGTTTATTATCACAGTCACACTTCATTTTAACATTTGGTACCATGATCTTCACAACAGCAATTCTAATAACATGTAAACTAGAGATGTCTTTCGTGTTTACCACGTGTTTCGATAGTCTAGCTCTATCACTTCATGTAACTAGTAGTGCTTACATGAAAATCAACAGTTCATCAAATTTACACGTCGTCCTTTTGCGGAACATCTAAATATATGCATATGGATTCTCTATTGATTATCAGATCTTTAATGTTTAAGCTATGTCCAATAATCTTGATGATTCTGCAGTGGATCCAAAACTTTAAAAATCACTATGAAAATTAATTGTTAGCTACAACGAAATAATATATGATACATGATCCTTTACAAATACACCTTTGATACAGACAAAAAGTTTCAGTGTTTATCTGAGAGTGTTTGGCAGCTTAGGTTTCTTGTTTACTTTCTATTTCTGCTATTTGCATCGCAGTGAAGATTCCTTCAGTCAGAGTACCGGTCAAGGAAAGCCAAGGTTTAAGACAGGCTTCACTTAGATTGAAAATACGTTCAACTTACTTTAAATTTTCATTCGAAAGTTTGTTATTCTACTCGTAAGTTCGGAGGTTTAGTTTCTGTCAATTTCAGTTTATGTAACCTTCAGATCAATGTGTTTATATAATAATTATAATCTTGATGACTGGGCAATAGCTGTAACTGATCTGGGCAGTTGCTTTCTGCGTATTTTGAATGATGTGTACGAAAGACAGACCTGTAGACAACGTGGTGAATTTTTACTGTTAGACAACGAGCTAGTTATCGGAACATACCCTTCTTCACAAATAACTAGTGGCGCAATATGTACCCCACAATTTCATTTTATATAGCATATCACATTTTAGATAACGACTTATTTGGCAGCAAGATAAAGTAAACAGAGCGGCGAACCAAAGAGAGACCAGGAAGAAGAGTAGAAACAAACAACAAAAAAAGGACGAGAATACACAGTAAAAACCTGTTACACCAGATTACATTCCATATTACATAACAGATTAATATCCCAGCTGGGTTAAGATTTCATCGATAAGCGCGCAACAGAAATTAGATGATGGATCACCTTACAGAATCACAGGAAGTAAGAATTATATTAGAAAAGTTATTGATTCGTTATTTTTAGAATGAAGAGGGAGCTAAAGAAGAGTTAAAGGACTATGGTTAATTTATTATTGGAAAGGTAGATATTTTATAGTTTACATATTAGTCGACAGGATTGGATCAGGTGCTACTAACCTCAACGAAAAATTTGTTCCCCAATTCTATTTCCGCAAAATATCTACAAAATTCAAATAATTATGCCTACTTATCTGCAGCTTCGAAACTTCTGACATTCAATGAACTGAAATGTTGCATTACAACTTCAATATTTAGAACACAAAATTGTGTTTTAAATCATCATTGCTTTAATGCTAAAGAGATTGTAAATTACAGTCGGCACTACTTGTCAATCTGAGTTTAATGTGCTTCAAGTATGTGCGAGAGTTATTAATATTTTATATATATGTATATAGATTAAAATATTACCTTTGGTTATGATATTTCTAGCTCGAAAGTCAGATGGGGCAAAAATTAGTCTGTCAGTCTTCTACGGTGCCTGTGGTTAGCTGCTTTTTTAAATTTAATACCGTAATCTTATGCTGTATGTAAAAATTTGAGCTCGCAGATTCTAATAATAAAATGACTGAAAAGTGCTTTTTTTTCCTTTCCCATCATCATTCGCAAATTGTGTTAATATCAGAATCAGGTCTTCCGCAATTGCTTTACACTTCTGTCAATTACGTTAAAACTAGGCCTGTTCCTCATCTCTCTTAGCTCCATTTTACAGACCATGTTTAGTAACTAATATTGCATAATTAAGTTTATAATTATTTTACTGCTAAAGCACATGACACAAATATAACTCGTAATATATACTGCTGTGCTAATTTTGCAATATGATGTGGTAGTCTGGGAAAAGGAAATACAGTATTTAAGAGCATTCAAATTTCTTATGTCAATCACATTTAATACCAGTATACTGATGAGTTTAATATTAAAATACTCTGCAGAATTTATTTGCTTGTTTGGATTCTTTTACTTTCTATGTAATCTGAAGATATGCCACACTTTTTACACAGGCTGTTAAAATCTAAAAGCATGGTAAATGCGTTAAAAAGCTTGCAAAAGTTTATAATGTCAGCATATTTATGTAACATACTGCAAGTAGTATATTATTCTAGAAGTATAGACTTAAATTACATATACTATGACACTTATTAAGTTAAATTGAATAATCCGAAATTCATGACATTCTTTTATAATTTCATCTCTCTTAAAGCGTTGCATTTATTAAGCTAAATATGTATAACGTAATTCTAAACATTCATAACACATATAAGTTTACTATTTATTCAGCTTATTACATTAATATACATTTATATCAGTTTCAGCGTTTCATTTTCAAAGAACAATCATATACCTGAATATATCCAAGGGAAATTATGATAATTTTACTGTTTCAATAGTAATTTAAAGCATAATTTGATACGGCAATTTTAATACTACAATGTTTCTGAAAACTGAAGCATGGTTTGAAGAACGTTGGTGTATTTAGGCAATTTAAGAACTAGGCAAAATTCAATATTTATAACTTTTGATTCATTTACTCTCATTTTAACCAAATACAAGTTACAAATTATTTCATCAAAATACAGAATTTCATATGCGCTGGTCTATTACTGCGTATATTCTGAACTTCTAGAGTTTAAAACACATGCCATTGATTCTATATTTCGATAAAAATCTAGAATAATTCTGTTCTTTTCGAAAGAATTTCTCTAATAAATTATTGTTTCATCTGGCTCTCTGCTATTACATTTTAATATGTTACTGTAGTTTTTGGAACTCTTTGCATTTTGAAATGAAAATAAAGATTTTAACTTTACTTTAGAGTTGACTTTTCGAAGCTTCATTTAAAGCTTTTTTCCTTTGAGTTATCGTCGGAAAGTCTGAAAGAAATTGCCACATATATTCCTCGATACAAATATTCTCTCTTTAGAGTCTGACGTTTAAAAACTTACATAATTCTAATAATATTGTTTTACTTACTTGAATAAAATTTCCTGTATGGACCTGCATTTGCAATTTCTGTCTCAATTTATCCCGTAAGAATTTATAATCACTTACTTTTCATAAGCAGAAATGACCAATAGAAAAGAGAGAACATTTATACAAATGTGAAATTTGAAATTAATAAAAGGATTAACTATTGTTTCTACTTTACATGAATATACATTATCAAATATTTTAATTATTTCAAGTAACTTACAGAGTAGTTTTCCAGTTTGAAAATTTAATTAATAGAATATTCGTAAACCTAAATAATAAGTTCCCTATTTTATTCAAAATTGAGAGATGTTTAACTGTACTATGTGATTGCATGTAAATCTGTGGTATATGCATATGAAATCACAACTGTAGTATGGAATTTCATGTGCGCTTATCTGTATATGTTCTTGAAGATTTGGTTTCTTATTGAAATATCTGTTTCTTTATATGTGAGAAAGCTGCTACATACATAGACTCATGCAGCTGCTGTAAGATGAGAAAGTTCCTAAAGGCATAATCTTATGTAGCGTATATTTCTGCAGGTACATGAGCTGAAAGGAAACTAGTTTAGCCACTAAATGATATGACCATTCGACGGAAAGTTATTGAAAAATGTAGGTACTACAGCAAGCGATCCCTTAAAGCAAATACTGATATGTCAAAATATTTGTCCTCTCAAAAAAGAATGATTTGCTTATTAGCGAGAAACAAGAAATCAAAATTTACTTCAAAATAAAATAATCGCCTATTGATATGTAGCCACTTGCATTAAATGTATTTATTTATTATTAGTAGATTATCGTCGGTAGAGAACTTCATGACTCAGATATGCAGCGTGTTTATAAAGTCCCGGACCCATTTTGATGTTTAATAACTCATAAAATAATAAAGATAGATTAAAATTAATAACATAAATGGTTAGATAGACTCAAAAAGTTTCATGACCCTTGTCAATGAACTTCCACGTGTGCCCTTTCTTCGCACGGAGAATATCAAGTCGGTATTCAATTTCACGCCAGGTACCGGCAAGCATGTCGGCATCCGCAGAGGCTATTGCGGTTGTAATTCTGGGTTTTAGGCCATCCATGTTCGATACTCTCCTTTCGTAAACGTTGTCCTTTACAAATCCCCAAAGGAAAAAGTCGAGCGGCGTTATATGAGGTGATCTGGGTGGCCAAGGAATTGGATCTCCTCGCCCAGTCCATCTTCCTGTAAAATGGTCATTCAAAGAACTACGAACGATGGTACCCCAATGAGGTGGCGCACCATCTTATTGCAAAAAGACATGTGGCTGAAGCTCTTCTAGTTGTGAAAATACGCAGTTTTCCATTATGTCTAAGTATACGACTGACGAGACCGTCTTTTCTGTAAAAAAGAAAGGCCCAATCACTCTGTCGTGCATTAGTCCACACCACACATTAACCTTTGGGGAATCTCTTTGTGCCTCACGGTATTCATGGGGGTTTTCAGATCCCCATATGCGCCAATTATGGCTATTAACAATGCCAGAAAGATGAAAGAGAGAAAAATGCAATTAATAAGCAACCGATATTTAGAAAAGTACAGATACAAGATATTTAGAAATTAGATATTTAGAAATTAGATATTTAGAATTTAGATATTTAGAATAGTACAGACTGGAAAATGAAATTATCTGAAATTAACCACACGCGCAGACGATAATTACAAAAGCAAAGATATTCAAACCTGAAAAGGAAAATATATAAGTTATTCCATCAATAAATGCCATAAGCTTGTTTATATCTTCATTATGAGTTATTAAACATCAAAATGGATCCGGGACTTTATAAACACCCTGTATGTCTTTCTTAAAAAGCAAATAAGGTAAAAGTATAGGGGACTAGGTCCTACCGCTGCATTCCGGAGATCAACATGCTTCCAAGTAAGGGATATACTGCAAAGAAATCACCAAATTTCCCCTTTATATACGTTACGAGAGGGAAAAAATAACTTATTTCCCGGAGACACAGGCAATTTGTTTCTAAGAGTGCTGTTGTCATCACGGATTCGAAGCTAGGAACTTGAACACTGCGCCGAGAGGCCGCGTTTACCGATGAAGGTACCGAAGACCTAACTAATTTCGAATAATTTAAAATTAAGGATGAGGCTCGGAGACTCACGCTTAAAGACGTGATGTTGGAGTTTTAACTTCGTGATCTAAATGAATGCGTACTTTTCATCATTTAGTCGCTTTTGTTCAGGTTGCGAACGTGCCTGCTAAGCGAAATAGATGGTGGGAGAAGCTCTGTTCCCACAAGAATCTATAGTAGTCAGACGACTCTAGAAAGATGTGCATTCTAAGATAGTTTCTACTCCGCGCATTCTTGTGTCTGTTACCACATGCGTTATTCGTGCAAGTCAGATATTTTGGACCATTTTAAAAAAGAAGCTCGTATAATTTGACAATCGATAACATGAATTATTATCAATAATGGTTTACTTGCGTATTGTTAGATTTGATATATCTTGCAAGTTTGATACGTCTCTTCATAATATGCTGCTACCGAAATGTCACAGCTTAATATGAAGAGACATATCAAACGTAGCATTTAGAATTAGCCGTAGTATTCATTTGTTTTATTGTTTCAAGGGGAGAGAAAAAAAATAAAAAGAGGAACTTAAAAGAAATTACAGGAAGAGCCATTATTAGTAGCAGACGTATTTACTGAAAACAATCATTAACACACACACACACACACACACACACACACACATAATATTTTAAATGATGTTATTAAAGTAGACGGGGGAAAATGTTGCAAAAAACCTAACTTATGTTTCTATGGTTGCTTGATAAGCAGTTAAGGAGGAAAGAAAGCATGGGGATTGTTAAAAATTAAAATCTATATGTAATATATCATATATGCATTTTAACATCCAATGGCACCCTGTTTCCTTTTTTAACACTCTGACCGGCAAGGGTTTTCGCTAAGAAAGCACAAATTTCCCAAAACTGCTACCAGAAAAATTTGTTTTCTTGTTTTAATGTAAAAACGTTCCTGGTATTTTATACCTGGATTTATCTACTTTTAATATACTGCCTTAATTTCTTTGATATATTTTAATTTGCACGTATATACACGTTCGTACAGATGTCCCAAAAATATTCTAGGTCGCATATATACGGCCTTGCCGGTTTTAACACAATGCATTTCAATGTAAGTAATCTTGTTTAGAAAAATAAGTAATCTTGTTAAAAATCTTGTTAAAAAATTAGAAATACAAACGAAATTACTTAACTGAAAAGAGTTATTAAATATTTCTGAGATTAGTGCTTGTTTTCTTTTCTATGCACCTGTTAGCGTTTAAGCTATTATATGCTTAGTATTGGCAACTCCGAATAATATTCTCAAAGTCGGTATAAATTATCATTGTGGTCCTAATATAATACACATTTATAAGCTATTTTCTCCCTTCTTTCCACATGCTTTCGTGGTGTGATTGGAAGCATACTCAACGCGTATTCGAGAAGTCCAGCTTCAAGTCCCGGAGAAGGACATTGTATATTTTTCACGTCTCCTAATGACTAATGCAGTACGTTTCACGATAACCTTTATGAAATTTATGGTGCTATATTAAAACTCTGAATATTTAGCAATTCTTCATTTATACCCAGGATAAATATGATGCAATATATTGTATTTAAATATATAAGCAATGTGCTATTGTACATAATGAAGTGTTAAAATTTCATATCATTAATGTCTGTGGT
Source organism: Stegodyphus mimosarum (assembly GCA_000611955.2). Taxonomy (NCBI): domain Eukaryota; kingdom Metazoa; phylum Arthropoda; class Arachnida; order Araneae; family Eresidae; genus Stegodyphus; species Stegodyphus mimosarum. The sequence continues at coordinate 104,449 of KK112141.1, forward strand.
TAATAAAAGGCAGTTATTCATTTGTGTTCTATTTATAATTTTAACTGATATGAAGATAAATAAATAAGAATGCACGTGGGTATCTGGTACTTAAATTTAAGAATTCTTTTAAACTTATTGTTTTTATGTTGTGACTTATATCACTTGTGTCACAGTAACATCAAAACAAGCCCACAAACTTCATCGTGGCAAGGAGTGCACGATTGTTCCTGTCGTTGGCAAAAACCAGAACCTAGAGCAACACACAGGAGGCAATACGAATTTGTTCAGTTTCGTCCCCAATTTTCATGCAGAGCACCCTGGGAGGACAGGTCCGAGGGTCTTTCCCATCTCCTCCTACTCCCTAGCCTTTCGGGAGGACTTTCGGTTCACTGCATATTTAAAAATCGCCCATGTTGCACAGATACTATACAAGCATCTATGCCGTAGAGCTTCAACTATCATAGATACATCGAAATTAATAATGCATAATCTCGTACGGTATTTTTTAACACTGGACGTATTAAGGATCTTTGCAAAAGACGTAATTCAGAATGTTAAAAGCTAACGGTTGGTACAGTACATAAACATGTACTAATGTGCATGTTACAAAAAAATTCAGTACAACGTATTTTGAAAGAAATAATTGCAATTTTCGAGCAGTTGCATGGATGTCGAAAACGAATTTAAGGAATTCTATCAGGCGTTGACGTCATAAAAGAAAAGTAAGCAATGTAACTCAAATACGTTTTTTGTATTTAAATGTATAGTTTAATTTAATTTTCCCAGAGCTCTCTTTGCTGAAAATGCTTAATGATATTCTCTCACTTAACTAATTTTGTTAAGAATTTTAAGGCCACTTTTTATAATAAGATCTCAGCGTCATCACTGTCTTTATAACTTGTCACCGTGTCTTATCTCATGATGCGGATACGTATGCATTCCGTTTGAAAGGAAGGATCAGATAGTTCAAACTAAAAATTTAACCTAAATACGGAAATAATTTGCAACATCTTTAACGACTGAAAAATCTGATATTTGCTGCATTTCAATAATATTAGAAATGCATTCTTAGCCCAAAAGGGCTATTAGTTCGGAAACGCGATTTCGCGTCGTTTCACTTTTCATTCGAGTCTGTTGCCATTCGACAAAATGCACGATATTTGTCTTTCAAACTGAATCTGTCCTCTGTGGAGTAAGAAACGAAACTGTTTGGAAGTAATAGATGCAGGCTTAAGAATATTCGTTTCTTATTTTTTGAAACGGATTGATTTAAATAATAAAAAACCATTGGATTAAAAATACTCAGTATTTTCAGAGAATGATGTTATGTACTTTTCTATTATTTATTTCACAGATTGTAAAACTTTAATGAATTTTTAATTAACAAACTTAATTATTTGAAAACGCCCAGTGGCAATACTGTACGTAATACAACCTTTTGTGCTCCAGCGGAACAGAGTGACCAGTGACAACATTGTACGGAATAGAACCTTTTCAGCTCCAGCTTAACAGACTGACCAATAGCAATACTGTACGGAATACAACCTTTTCAGCTACAGTGCAAGGTACTACCTGTCGGAAATTTTAAAGATATGCTGTTTTCAAATAATTTGTGATCTTGCTGTTGAATTGAACTTTATGTGGCGTAACTGCGAAGAACTTGATACTTAACAAAGTTAACACATAAAATGTTAATAATAAAAAGACACAGTATGGTTTTGTTATCCATATTACTAAGACAATTGAATATTGATATGATAAAATGAGAAAAGAATATATAAAAATATAAGCCAACACTTAACATATACATCGGGAAATCTAAACATATGCTGCTTTTAAAAATTTGTAATTATGCTCTTGAACTGTATATTGTGTAAGTACGAAAAAAACTATTCTTGATAATAAAGCTAAAAAAACAAAAAGAAATGGGTTACCAGGAATGAGTGCAACGGTTAAACAGCGACCTCAGCGAGAGCGTAGAAAACTTTAATGGACTTTTAAGTGAGAGTTAAAATCAGAAGACTTTCAGTCCTTTTCTTTAAATTTTGGTCTTATTTTGTATTTTTTATTTTACATGTAATGAATTTACGTATAAATAATTTGTATCTGTAATTTCAAATACAAATACAAAAATAAAAATAAATGAATTTTGTAACTATATGCAACCAATTAATTTTTACATAACATAAATGCTAAAATTACACTCTTCAATACCTTTATATATTCTAAAAGAATATATAAAAGATTTATAACTTTTAAAATTTATTTTCATGAAAAGAGGAAATTTTCTGTAGAGATTAAAATTCTAAGAGTACTATGATATATCATTAATTCTAAATTATTTTCCAAGCGTTAAGTATATTTTTCTCCGAGCCTTAAATAACTTACTTTGATAAGGCTACAATGCAGAAATTGCTTGAATATAATTTTTCTCTGAACAATCCTAGTTTTTTATTAATTAAATCACCTCAAATAACATATGTATATTGCAGTTAGTTCTGTAAGGTGAAGTAGAACAGATTATTTGCAACATAATTCGCACATAATTTCAAACATAATTCTGAACAGATTATTTGCAACGTAATTCACAAGGTCTATCTTCTCCAGCAGTAGAGCCCGTTGAGCATTTTCTATACCTCCCGGTTTATTTAATGTAAAGCAATTTTAACGAGCGAAGTATTTATTATTCTCTGAATTAGTAACATAAATCTGAGCAAACGTTCCATTAGTAAAGCCTACGTAAAAGTACACCATCTTCAAGGAGTTACTTCTCTCATATTCGGCGTAACTGATAAATCAACAAATATTATGATTAATATATTGAATCACTTTTTATTACTTCATTTAAATGTAAATAATCAGTACAATGTAATTGTTAACTATCCCACACATAACGCTCTCATGATATAAAAGGGGATGTGAAACGTTCGCGATAAAAGTCAAACCTGTGTTACATGAACACCAGTGTCATATTGAAAGGCAGGGCAGAAATAAAAATATTCGATTATTCTTAAACTTAAGTAATATGATTTTCTATATATCTACTTATAATGAATTTCAAAAATCAGTAAATGCTCCAAACAAAACAAAAAGGCAGATTACAACATACATAATACATTCGTACGCATTTACGCATAAGTATATCAAAATCGCATGGTCTACATTTCTATCTACGTTTATTAATCGATGCAGCAAATGTACCTAGTATGATTTAAAAAATTAGTTTATAAAAATTGTTTGGAATTTTCAACTATCATATGGCATTTGTCATATAAAAATAGTACAATTGTGATTAATTTTAAAGTATGTGTTGGAAAAGACTTTTTTCCCAATTTAAACACTTATACGCGCCTAAACTGAATATTTCGGGATCGTGTTGTTTCTTATGGAGAAACATTGCTATCTCAAGGATAACTGTAGTGAAACTCTCTAAGACGACCAGCCTCAGCTTCACATGATTTTAGTCTCCTACTGCAGTGGTAACCTCGGAGAACAAAATTATCGATTATATTACATACTTTTATTTCTCTCTTAGAAATATTACTCAGAATCCAGAAATAATCATTTTAAGAAAGGGATCATTGTGAAATGTTTTTATAATATTTTGTTGCTAGCGCATTTCCATGGAGTCTCATTATTTATGTGTTATTTAAAACTGTACTGCAGTGCAAAATCAATGTGCACTGAACAACGCTATAAAAGAAAATCCGAAATCAATGTTCGCTGAACAGTGTTATAAAAGAGAATCTGAAATCAATGTACATTGAACAGAGTTATAAAAGAGGAGTTTTGCACTGTGGATTGTTAAGTACTTAGGGATTATTTGTACTTTCAAAAAAAATTACATAAGCACTTTGCTCAAGTAATCTTTTGCTTTTATATAACCAAAAATAAATTTTAAATATCAATTAAATCAAAAAGTACATTAATAATTGTAAAATATTCATAAACTTCGGGAATCAATAACGTGTAAAAACTGAATTAGACACGTCTTTGGTGTATAAACGTATTTTTAATAAGAATACAATCATATTTTTCAAAAGATGGGTACGTAAAACAAACCAAAAAAAAATCACTATTTATCACAAATTACCAATGACTTTTGGAAACACTTTTCAGTTAAGAAAATCAACTATATTTGACGTAATTCATAGAATCGTTCCCGACTTTATCAAAGGTCTTAAAATAGTGTTCCAAAAATCTGTGTTGCTACAGCAATACATTAGCACTCTCGTTTTCGCATACTAAGCATTACTTGCATTACTTACCTCTAGAGACTCGAAGTTGCAGTACACGAGCGATAGGTGCCGATAAGTGCAGAGAAGGCCACCGCTTATCTTGCGCGCTTTATATGAAGCACAGGCGACACGCATGCGCTCTGTATCGTCTCCACGGTCGATGGGCGGAATAGGATCCATCTATTATTGCCATACTTCTCTTAGTCTCCACCCACACAAAATTTTCATCAAAGAGTAAGGCATATGTAATCTTATTATGGATACGTTACACTAATGTATACTGTCCACAGACTTTGCTCGGATTACCTCTATTGGAAAAGATGTTGCAGAGGAATATGTAATTAAATCGAGCGTCTTCCTTTTAATAAATTGTACTCAGCAGCAAAAATATCTCTAAGAACATTGATTGCAATCATATTAAAGAAACCTGCCCTAAAAATTAATGTCAGTCACTTAAAAATAATTCAGTTTTATTTAATTAAGCAAAAAATTGTAAACAAGGATTTAACTTCAAGAAGAAATAACGTCTCATGAAAGTCTTCCTTTGTGAGTCTTTGTACTATTCAAGAATTTTAAAAGTAATAAAATAAATAAATAAATATGAAAAGTATATTTTGACAACCAGACGAAATCGCGTTCACGTGATGTTCTTGATCAAGTAAAAGGTAGTACAATATTTTGAATAATAAGTTTGGCACAGTTCTGCTTTAGATGCTATGTTTTGGAACTGAAAGTGTATTTTAAATTATGTTCTGTTGTATGTTTACTTGACAGAATTTCTAGATTTTGTAATTAGATTTAAGTTAGGATTTACAAGGTTTTTATAAATGGTTGCAAATCATTTATTTACTTCATTTTATTTAGGATTTGTGGATGATTCTTGATATTTTCCTCTTCAGTTTTTTTCCGCAATAAAAATCTCATATTTGGTCAGATATTAGATACATATTAGAGCTAATTAAAGAATTGGATATTCATTATGGTAAAGGAAACGGTTACAGGTAGTTTAATACACTATCATGTATATTTACATTTGTTCTTTCAGAGTTCTTCTTTTCACTTAAGGTTTTTAGCCCAAAGGAGCCTTAACACAGAAGGGCTATTAGTCTCGAAACGACATTTTGCGTCAAATCACTTTTCAAATGTTTGCTAACTAAATATCATCGCCTTGTGTTATATTTAAAAAGATTAAATAATGAAGAATCAATATGAATGTATGTATGTATGTTTCTCGCATTGTGAAAAAAACAGCGGTACATAGAGTCATCAAATTTTGAATAAAGTAGTCCTCCACCCGAACATGGGCACCTTAAAGCACGAAATTGGAATTTGTTTATTTCATATTTTGTAAATCTTTAACGAATTTTTGAACTCAAAATTTCAAAGTGAGCAGTGGCAACACTGTGAGGAATAAAACATTTTCATCTCCAGCGCGGGAGGCTGTGTGTTAAAAATTTTAAAGATATGCCTTTTTTAAAAATATTTTTAGCCCACTGCGATCTTAGCCCAAACGCTCTTGAACATGTATGTGTATGTAAATGAAAAAGATGCCTTTTTGCAGGTAATATAAAAATCTGAAAGATTGAATATTATTTTTTTTTCTTCTGTTTTTCCGTGATGATGAGAACTCTTGTTGTAAAGGTCACAACATAAGCTCAAATCTAATCGATAACTGTTTCTGGTTACAGCACCTCAAAATTTATGTCAAGATGCATTGCAACGGTATAAAATTTGTTATGAGCACTTAATTCTATCATCCATTCGGCACTAATGATTGATACACTCGACAATTGCCTGGTAAACAGCCAATTATTGGAGTATTGATATTCAACGTTCTATATAATATGAAACTAATTTTTTCAAATTGAAACTTTAGTTGCTTAAAAAAATTCGGGTATTTAAAGTCAGTAAACTTAATATATGTATTTATTTTGATTTTTTGAGCAATATATATAATTGAAATATTTTTAATATACTTAAGAAATCAATTTTTAATAAATACGACTGAGAACTTGCATATACATTTGCCCTTATTTTATAACACTTCTAGCATTTTATATCATGCGCTTCGGTACAAAAGCAAGTAGCGTGCGTAGAAAAGTTTTCAGTCTTTTTGAGCATTAGCAAAATATGTTTATAGTTCTAATTAATATCCCAAAGGGGCGTTACCTCAGAGATGCTATTAGTCTCGAAATGGAACTTTTTATTGAATCACTTAAATGCGATGTATCGCTTTATAAGGTATTTCTTCCTCCTTCTTCGCATGCCTTCGTGGTGTAGTGGTCTGCATACTCGACGTGTACTAGAGGGGTCCGTGGTTCGATTCCTGGCGAAGGCGTTGCTCAGATTTCATCATTCCTCCTTCTAAATAACCTAATGTCTCTACACTGGCGCCCGAACTAAAAAGGTGGCGGATCATGATTCTCCGCCACCGGGATTTGGCGATTGGGTCCCCAAAACCCCCGTCGCCCTTTAAAAGGGGGAGTATATAAGGTATTTTTTCCTCCTTCTTCGCATGCCTTCGTGGTGTAGTGGTCTGCATATTCGACGCGTAACCGAGAGGTCCGTGGAGAGATTCTCGGCGAAGGCGTTGCTCAATTTTCGTTATTCCTGCTTCTAAATAACCTAATGTCTCTACAACTTTTCAAACTGTTGCCACCAAATATTATCTCTCTGTATTATTTTTAAAGAAACTAAATAATGGAGGATCTACAAGAATGTGTGTATGTTTGCCGTACTGTGAAAAAACAACCGTATCTAGGGCCATCAAATTCAGAACAACACAGTCCTCCACCTGAAAATGGGTAACTGGCAACCCGAATTTGAAATTTGTTTTTTTATTTTGTATTTTGTAAACCTTCAGCAAATTTTTGATTAACAAACTCAACGGTTTCAACGTGAACAGTGGCAACACTCTAGAAAATGAATTATTTTTGTCTCCACCGCGGGAGACTGTCTGCTGGAAATTCTAAAGATACACCGTTTTGAAATTTTTTTTAACCCAAACTGGCGTTAGCCCAAATGCTTTTGAAACGTGAACGCAACTATAAATGAATGTACATTTGGGTGCAATATAAAATCCGAAATCTTTCATATTTCTTAAAATTATTGATATATTTACTATGAGCTGGTATAGAGCATTTTTCGGTCACGCAATCAGAACACATAATCCTAGTCTCACCAGCAGCCGTTCGGTTAAGAGTGCTGTATACTGGAAAATCGACCTGGGGCGTAATCAAAGAATCATAACTACACTTTTTAATTTCGCAATTCATGTTTTCATAAATGAGTGGTATAAAGTAGTATTGGGGTAATTAACCTCTCCTTTTCAAACTGCGTAGTTTCTAAAATATTCATTTAAGGTGCCATTTTTTATCGAATATTTTCTTTTAGGTCTAGAACAGAATGAGGAAGACTTGTCAACTGCTGTTTATACCGAATCTTTCATGCTTCGTAAAATTACAGGTAGAGTTTTCCCCACTTTACTACATTCTTTTACGTAAAAACTACGTTGTTCAACTCACACATTCGTTGCGCTCTAAGAAAAGACTTGTTACGAACCTCAACGAGTTTCTGTTTTCGAAATATTATTTGAAACCGTAACTGAGTACGTAAGTGGTTAAAGTAATAGAGTAAGAAGTAGAGTAAGAGTCCTAATTATTTTTCACAACGTAATCGGATTTCATTATGAACGCAAAATATGTCATGTCGAATTTGTTTTTTTATTTTCTTTGTTTTGTTATCAATAAAATAAAAACGTGTACTTCTAAAATTCTAAAATAACGTTTCACTTCTAAAATTCCACAAAAATTTGAAACTGGTTTTAAAACTTATAAAAAAATTATTAAAATTTAAGACTAGTCAGAATTCAACTACCATTCCTTGAAGTTTTAAGTATATTAAATGCTATTAAAAAGATAAAACCATAATTAAATTGCTAGTTGGACTACATATCTCCATCATTAATTTAAACCATATATTTACTGTAAAGTATTAAATTGTATAATAGCAAAATATTTCTTTAAATTTATTTTCTTCTTTCGAAATATATGCAGTATAGTATAGCAGTAGGTATATTACTGTCTCCATTTCTGAAACGCCCCACTGGCGCACGAACTATCGACTTTTTCATGGTCGTATCCCATATAGTTGGCGTGTTTTCACATTTGCTTTTCATACGACATCAGAAAAATTTTCTCGTTCCAAGAACGTTCGTCACATGAGATACATAAAGTAAGACTCATGATGATAGACAGCATGTCTCGCTGAGTTGTTACTAGAATAACAAAAGGAAATTTAAGGTTCACAATAAACTGTCGCAATAAAACTTGCTTTGCCGTTTTCTCTATTTTATATGTTCGCGAACTGCCTGAATATACCACCAATCCTTCTTGCACAGGTCGATGATTTTTACCATGAATTTGGTTGCCTGGCTGTTCGGAAACAAGCAAGAATTCACCAGGTTCTCTGCATAAACTTCAAATACCCAATATTATGGAAAAACGTTGCCAGTTTTCTTCTCCCCAGAGCAGATATTCGTTTAGGCCCACAATTCTTTCGGGCCAACCTTTTAGCTTGTTGTCGAATTAGATGTACAGAAGACATAAAACTGTTCCAGTCGATAGTTGTATTTCCTCAAATGCTGTATTGCTTCGCCTATTATTTACTCAACGTCAGCTCTTCTCTGCTCAACGGTAAATAACTCTCTGCGCTGCAAAAATAGCATTCTGGAAACACCGAACCAGCTGCGAAAGTGTCTGGTTTTCCTTCAAGTCCAAATTTTCTCGTTGTCCCGCCAAATGCTTTTATTGATATGTAGTTTTAATTCATGGTTATGCCGCCAGGTTCGAATCCCGGAGAAGTCATGCGTGTAAATTGTCTGTCCCTTCGTAGGAGGCAACGGTGGTCCACCTATTTGCTGTCTCCATAACAAAGTGACCACTGCTTCTGGCCTTAGTATTGGCCATTGGCTATAATGGCTAGTGGCCACTATTAGAGAAAAAAAAACTTCACTGTTATTTTTCGATATTCGAAAGCCTTATTCGGAAGTCATAACATTCTCCAAAATGTTATACCTTTCTCACTTCTTAAGAAGGCAAACATATTTAAAATTTTTTAGAAAGAGAAAATAATTAAATAAATAAGAATTGTGGGCATAAACGAAAATCTGCTCTGGGAAGATCTGGGGAGAAGACAAATGGCAGCAGCGGTTTTCCATAATATTGGGTATTTGAAGTTTATGCAGAGAAAGTGGTGAATTCTTGTTCGTTTCCGAATAGCCAGGCAAACACATTCATAGAATAGCCAGGCAACCACAACACATAAATTGCTGAGTGATGTCTCGGGACGAGAGAATTCTGACTGATCATAATTTGTTAGCATTTGTATGATTAAAATGTAATAAATTAAAAAAGTAACTCGTGATATACTAAGAGCACCTCTTGTTATGAGTAAACGCACCCTACCCCCGGGGTCGACGCAAGTAAAACCTGTGATGGTATTGGCTAGTATCTGTACTTAGCAGTCTCGACAATGGGGCATAAAATGAGACGAGAACTATCGTTTATTTGGTGGTAGGTTCAGGGTCGGCAGGGACAACAGAATGTTACCTTGTATGCCCCTTGGTTGCAGGACATTGCATGGTGAAATTTCGAAGGTTGTCCTTGAGGGTTGGCTCCCCTTGGACAACACTTGGGAACGGATTTTGTTTTACTATATTCTTCTCTTTGTTGATTTGTTGGCTTTTGTTTTTCAATAATCTTCGCATCATTTATAAAACGGAGCCGTAATAGTAAGAAAGTACCTACCAAGCTTTATATGAAAACAATGAAGTATAAATGAAGTTACATACCGAGCTCGAAATCATCGCTTATAATGAGATAACACTCACATAAGAACGTCTACAAAGAATCCGTGTGCATTGAATTTGAAGTTCTTGCAAATTTGAAGGAATACGAATGTCAATGACCACCATCTATTGAAATCAATCTTAGACAACCACCTACCTTTGGAGATTATTTCAGTCATTTGTGCACGTGGATGCCACAGAGAATATAAGCATCAGTAATTTCAATATAATTACTTACTTATCTTAGAAATATTTGTCATTTCCAGATATTTGTCATTTGATCACCTTGGGGAAATGATCGCCATGACACATTACACTGTGTTTGAGTTTGGAGTTTCAGTCATCGGAGAAAGTTATTCTAGTCAATTTTCACTCTGGCTCAAATTGAAATCTATTGCTTACTTTCATTGCGAAATTGATAAATTTCTTCAATATCATACTGAGGGATTGGTATTCTTTTCTTTACTAGCTATATTAAAATAATTTCAGTTTATATACAGTTTAATATTACATAAATGTCACTAAAAATCTCTAATGTATGCTGATAACTTTCACTCCAATACGCTCAAAATAGCGATGCTCTTTGAAATACCTTTCACCGGCTAATTCCATTTTGAAACGCGTTTTTTCCCCTTTCAAAGCGTCTTCTTGCTATAGAATAAATAGAATAAAGAATAGAATATAATTTACACAGTTTTGTCATAATTCGTTTCTTTTATTGTTTGTTGTACGACATTTGTGTCAGCGTAAGCAGAAGGCGTCATATACTATGATGTTTCTGATAGTCGCATTTTAGTGAAAAGTTAAAAATAAGATAGTTGGTTCGCAAATTATGTCACATCATTTGAGGGCATTATACTTAAGAAGGAAGGCATTCATAGTGAGGTGTGTACGAAAAATTAATTCATAATTATATTACATGTGCAGAGAAACCCGAAAAATCAATGCATTCTTTCTGCTAACTTACTGGAACTAATTTTTGGACGCGCTGCGAAGGTTTGCCCATGCTGTCTCTTCTGGATCTAATGTATGGTAGTCTGCTTCATATAATGTGTTATGTACCCGAGGAAATATGCAGCTACATGCTCTGGGTAACGGGAAAGCAAGGCATAAACATCGTCTAGAAGACACAGGTCAAGGATCTCAGTATTTAGGAGACCTCAAAAGTATTATTTATTTACTGATAATCCTGTCCCACTTTGAAAAAATAGACCAATTTTAAAAACTCCATAAAAGAACGATGTACCTATGAATGTAGACTTGCTTATGAAGAACTAGAAGAGTTTGATACGTTGTTCTTTCGGCTGTTATAAACAGAAAAGGCTTTCAGTATACATATGTTGATAAATAATTTTCCATTTCACGTTATTTTATTTGTTTAATCAAATACATCAAAGCAATGTACTACGACTATTTATCTAAAGGAAAGGATGCTTTCACGAACAATCTTACGGAAGCTGATTGCACACGGGCAAATCTACGAAAACAGCCATACAGCCGGCTCTTTGCCGAAGATTTGAGCCCTGCTCGCATTATTATTATTTAGAAGTGCTCATTATCTTGTTAATATCAAAATGTGATATTAAAATGTATGAAACGACTGTTAACGTTTCGTAACTGTTTGTGACAATTTCCATTTTATGGCATATATTTCATGCTTGAATAGGAGGATCAGATTAAAAGTTAAAATAAAATCCAGGTTTTGAATTTTTCTCTTCTATGAAAAAATAACATAATTTCAGTGTCCATATTAGGTCCTTCCCATGTAAAAAAATTCTTCTTTCGAACTTTATATTACTGATCATATTATATGTAAAATAGATTAGCTTCAGAAATCGGAACCTGATGATAAATGCCTTGAAATAGTAGTCGGTTTCGATTTTTAAAATTTATAAAGCTAGGAGTTAAAGTAAATGCTATAAAGTGGAATACATCTTTTCAATTGTTTCTGGAATATAAACTACTTCTTTTGAACTTTGCAACGGAACTTTTATTTTTATTTCGCTTTAAGAAACTTTCGCTTTCTGATTCTCATAAATCATTTATATATAATTTCGAAGGCAATTGCTTGTCACGGTTCTTCAGAAACCTAAGCTTAATAAAGCTCCGAAGGTTTTCGGAGCACTAATTTCTCATTTCTAAGTAAGAAAAGAATTTATCCAATATATTCGTAGTTACACTTTCTTGCTTTTGAAGATTTTACGCTGTTTCTACGTTTAAAAGTTGGGAAGCTCGCAATTTTGATTTACGTTTGTTGTTTCTGAATTTTAGAAATTAAGCCCATTTTTTGTCTACTAATTACTGGAATGTACGTTCTATCATGCATTGTAAATTTTCGCTATGTTTCGTTATTTTATGTGATTTGTGTCATCGTTTGCGCAGGGCGAAAGATATATAATGTTTCTTATAGTATTTTTTTTAATGAAAGGTTAAAAATGAGCTTGTTCATTAATACATTATGACATATCATTTGAAGGAATTCTGCTTAAGAAAAACTGTCTTTGTAGAAAAGTTTCTAAAGAAAATTAGTCCATTATTGTGTCATGTGTCATACATGAAAAAAAACGGGCGATCGATGGATTTGTTTTACTCATTCGCTGAAACTATTTTTGCGTTGTGTCGCTAATTCTGTGTTGCGAAATTTAAGTGTGTTTAGTCGTTTAAGTAATCAATTATTTAAGTATTTTATTTGTATTTGTATTTGATTTTAAATTTGAAATTTTGAAGAGCATACTGAATATATATATATTTGAAAGAGGGTATTTAAAATCTTTAGGCAAGTATTTTTCTTCAGCGGTTCAATACTAAACCATTTAAAAAATTCACTCATTTTAAAATAAACTCAAGAATTTGAGGTTTCTTTGACGCAGTATCTGTAACTGAGGTTATTATACATAGTGTTTATAAAGTCTCGGACCCATTTTCATGTTTAATAACTCATAAAATAATAAAGATAGATTAGAAGTAATAACATAAATGGTTAGATAGACTCAAAAAGTTTCATGACCTTTGTCAATGAACTTTCCACGTGTGCCTCCTTCTTCGCACGGAGAATATCAAGTCGATATTCAATTTCACGCCAGGTACCGGCAAGCATGTCGGCATCCACAGAGGCTATTGCGGTTGTAATTCTGGCTTTTAGGTCATCCATTTCGACACTCTCCTCCTGTAAAGTGACAAGTGACAAGTGACGGTGGACGTGGGCACTGTCCCTTTACAATTAAGGTTAACCATTACAGCACCACGTCCACCAGTGTCTAGAGTAGCTCGGATGTAGGGGCCGCACGAGAGCCAACCCCGAATGCCCAGACCCAATGCCTATGAGAACAATGAAGTACAATGCGTTAAACATAGCAAGATAACAAAATCGAAATACAAGATAACTGATATAGATACTATTTTGAAGGAAGCATACAGTCAGAATTAAATGACTGTAGGAGATGCGGGTTCAAGTGCTTAGGCATATTACTAGTAAAGAATTTACGAATATGATTAGACAATGAAAGAATTTAAAACTAAGATTAGCAGATTGTGAAATACAGGCTATATGGGCTGTACAGATCTTAAACGACAGTGATGAGGTGCATGGCACTTGATTACATGAAAGCTAGAATCATATACAATAAGACGAATAATAAAACTATATACATATGCACAATAATATACAATGAATAATGTAGCAGGTGTCATTTAAATATACGTTACAAAAGATAACTATGATAGTTTTCAACCTGATAGACATAATTTGTGTACAACAATGATGATGCAAACACGTTCTCCTGTACAGTAGACTAATAAGCAGAGTTACAACCGTAACAAAGCATCTTTTACAACAATTTTGTGGTCGAAACCGCATAGGTGCAGAAGGTATAGTAATTCTAAAACAGAGTGTAAAATAATAATAATAATAAT
>KK112141.1:118474-186775 GCA_000611955.2 Stegodyphus mimosarum
GCATAAGACTGAATGTTACATATTACGAAATGTTATATGATACAGAAAAAGAAAGGCAGAGTGTGCCGTAATACAGAAAAGTTCTGTGGAAGTTACATAGTACTGAATTATGTAAGAACTCAGCATTACCGTACATACAATGTCGATGTTCATTAAGTTGAAGCTGTGTATGCAAATGTGTCGATACTCATTAAATTAAAACTGTACAAACAAAAAATTATATAACTAAGTCATATACACAAGATACATATTCGATATACGTACAAATTGTACATAATGCAGAAGTTGCATAATACGGAATGATATAAAACAGAAAATGACATAAGACAGAGTGTTTCATGATACGGAAATAGTATACAGAATAAATAGGATAACGTAATGCTGAAAGTGATCATCATATGGCATATTTGTGTTAATGAGCATTAAATAGAAAATAGTGCATCAGAAAATAAGAAAACTAATGCACACATATGTATACATATTAAGTATGAATGCATTGGATCTCCTCGCCCAATCCATCTTCCCGTAAAATGGTCATTCAAAGAACTACGAACGATGGTACCCCAATGAGGTGGTTACCATCTTGTTGTAAAAAGACATGTGACTGAAGCTCTTCTAGTTGTGGAAATACGAAGTTTTCCATTATGTCTAAGTATACGACTGATGAGACCGTCTTTTCTGTAAAAAAGAAAGGTCCAATGACTCGGTCGTGCATTAGTCCACACCACACATTAACCTTTGGGGAATCCCTTTGTGCCTCATGGTATTCATGGGGGTTTTCAGATCCCTAATGCGATCTCATATGCTAAAAACAAATGAGAGAAAACTGCAATTAATAAGCAGACGATATTTTGAAAAGTACAGATATTTAGACTGGAAAATGAAATTATCTGAAATTAACCACACGCGCAGACGATATTTACAAAAGTAAAGATATTCAAACCTGAAAAGGAAAATATATAAATTATTCCATCAGTAAATGCCATAATTTTGTTATATCTTCATTATGGTATGAGTTATTAAACATCAAAATGGATCCGGGACTTTATAAACACCCTGCATTATTAATATTAAAACAAATTACAAATGTAGAAAAATTATTCTTCACATCTATCAGAATTCAATTTACATCGGAAATACCTGGGTAGGTATTCAACAGTTGTATTTCTTGCTTAAAATACGTTCAGCATGATATGCTAGATTCATTAGACAATTCTTCTTAATACAGTTAAGATGTAACTTATTCCAGTTATTTTCTCTTGAAATGTAGGTGTAGGTTCACTTTAATGTAGAATGTAGGTGTGTAAATGTGGAAATTAATCTTAACCGGGAGCTTAGTGAAATTCGCTCCGTTTTACTTTTGCCTTTCTGAAAGAGAAATTACTCTCAGAATTAATTTTGCTACTAATTTTAGCAGTTACACTATAAGTAGCGGCTGTAAAAGTTTTGATTTAAATTTAGCTTAAGCTGTCTAGCATTAACAGTGGCAATAAATCGCCATACATTAGATGTAATTTCTTAAAGTACCACTGTGGCTCAGAATAAGCAATTCCTAATTAGTTTAAAATATTAAAGCCTAGATATAACTATAAATGTAATAGGTTTTTTATTTATTTAAAGTATAATGATTAGTTATAGCATCTTCTATATCAGAGAACAGGAATTGTTTTTTAACTCTAACCTACTTGTTTCCTTTGCTAAAAGAGGCTTCTTGTACATTTTATTTCCATATCGTTTGTCTACAGATTGAATATATATAATATTTTATACCTCCTAAATGTTTTTTAATTTCAAATCATGATTTCACTACACCTATGCACACTTGTGAAATAACTGGCTTGTATATGAAATTTTTTTTCACTTATTTTATATACTCGTTCTTCATTTTTATATTACCATTCATTATTCTGCAGTTCTTCGGCTATTTTTAAATATAGAATAAAATTACAGTATTTGCTGAGACATTTCTCTTTCTTGTGTATTCCTCTTCTAGCACGTTTTGCGCATAGTTTAGAAACTAAGCTTGCTGGAGCATGATCCAGCCAAAAGAGATTGATCAGATTCTGTAGTTTTTCAGATTGGTGTTCACAGCATATGCATTTAAAATCCGTTTATTTAAACATCCATTAATCTAAATTCCTAGCCAAGGTTAGAAGGTATTTCTCCCGCCTTCTTCGCATGCCTTCGTGGTGTAGTGGTCAGCACACTCGACGCGATGTCCGTGGTTCGATTCCCGGTGAAGGCGTTGCTCAGTTTTCATACTTCTGCTTTGGAAATAACCTAATGTCTGTACAAGGTTATCAGCTTCCTCTACCACGGAGATACAAAGTTTCCGAAAACAGTATGTTTCTCAATATAGCACCTAGCCAAAAATTAATACTGTTACGAATTTTCTACTTAGGTAGTTAATGTTAGTAGAATAATAAGTAAAATTGGTGTATTTTTTCTGTGTAATGTAACGCGAGACAAATTTTAAGAGAAAACTATGCCAGAAAAGTAAGAATACAGGGGCAAATGCATTTAGCAGAGTAAACGGGTGCCTCGGAATTTGTCTCGAAATTCGGAAATAAATCGCCAAAAGTTGCCAAATTTAGCGGCATTTTGCTCCGGTCCCTGTATCATCGTAATTAACTATTGTAACTGAATAAACGTAATTGACAACTATGTTAGCTGTAACCGTAATTCTACCTTCATATTGCTTTCCAGTAACTTCGAGAAGCAGAAAGGACAAGAAGTATCTCGGCCACCGCTTGAAATCTATTAAGGCCAAAGCGAAAGCATCTGCTCTTAGTTAGCTGCTGTAGTTCTTGTTGTGAGTTCAGTGGGAGATCGGATCAGATTCCTCTTTAGGTGCTCTTTGAACTGCGTTGTGTTTAATGTTCTTAGTAGTTTGAAGTGTAACTACTGATCATACTCTGTGATACTGTGAACTTTTGTACGAATATTTCTGCAGTAAATTCCAGAGTTCGGAAATATTTCTTTTGAAAAGAATTTATTTTATTAACTTATAATCGGACTTGTACTTTCAATCTGTTACAAATCCACACGCACGCAACAATACTGTTCTACAATAATGGGATCCAAAGCAAAAGAAAAGTAGTAGAACGGAGTATAATATGAAGAGCATAATCATGCCTAAAATCTCTTCAGCAGAGACGTAAAGTGAAGCGATAACAGAAAATAAAAAATAAATAAAAAGATTCTGAAAGGTTTCAAATTTTAACGGTCGCCCAAAAACGGTTGTTAAGGCTTCAGTTCTGTCATTGAGCTGGCAGTCTACCAGCCTGCTGTTGCACTCAATCCTTCTAACCTATTTCTTTTAATCTTTTTAGCTTTAATATTAAGCATCACTTTCCTTGCACTTACCCCCATATACAGTTAAACAGCAAAATTGGAAAAAGTTTCAAAAGGCGCATATGTTTAGAATTCCCTGTGCAGTGTTAAGTGTCGGCATATATTTTATATTTGTTTCAGACGTATGCCAGTTCATCATATCAATAGCTCATTTCCTTAGCAAGATGGCCAAAAAAGAGTTTTTTTTTTCCTTTTTAATAATAAAATTTTATGTGTTAACTTTATTTATTAAATGACATGTTCTTTGCAGTTACACTACATAAAATTGAATTCAACAGCAAAATTACGAAATATTTAAAAACAACATATTTTTAGAATTCCCGGCAGAGTGTTAGAAGTTGACACAGGTATTCGCTGCATTTTTTCTTCAAAAACAGGCAGCCAGAAACAAAAATAGTTATCATAGAAAGAAAAACTATATAGTTAGAATAGTGTAGCAGCTAATGCAATTTCATAAAAGTATTGAATATTTCTAATTAAACATCTCCATGATTTTAATACAGATTTATTTAAAACAATAACATTAAAAAGTAGGAAAACGATCTTTAGAAATGCGCTTTGTTACTTTTAAATCGCTTAATTTTTACTCAGTAACCTTCCAGATTAAATTTGAAAGTATCTTAGGTTCTACTGAATGGCAAAACCCTGGAATGGCAAAAACACTTAGTTTCAGCCGCAGTAACATATTTTTTTTCATACAGACGTGTTTATTAATTAAAACTGAAAGATGAATATCTTACATTTTTTTCAAATGGCAACAATCTCATGCACTGAAGATAAAAAAACGTTTTATTTCGAATAGTGTTGCCACTGATTATTTTGAAATAACTGAGTTTGTTAATCAAAAACTCATCAAAGTATTACAAAATATGAAATAATATAGTAAGGGAAATTCGAAATTTAAAATTATGGCTTCCAAGTGCACATGTTCACATGTGCACATGCTTCCAAGTGCATATGTTCGATTGGAGGCCTACATTATTCAAAATTTGAGGGGTGTAGATGCTGTTGTTTTTTCACAGTGCCAGCATAAGTACATCTAGATTATTCATTATTTCATTTCTTTAAAAATAATATAGGACGATAATATTTCGTGGCAACAATTTGGAAGTGATACGCCGTTTATAGTGAACTGAAGCAAAATTCTATTTCGAGATTAATACCTCTTTTGGGCTAATAAAAATTGTACATAAGGTAATCACTAACAATAAAAAATATTTTTATAATCTGTGAGGGGAGACACCTCTCATTTTCTCAAAAAAAGGGTGGAACGTTACTCACTTTATCTTCTCTCTGGAGTCCCTTTTCAGTTATTAAGATGGTACCCTGTCCAGTTAACTCTGTACTTACGTTTCATTACCACGGTCAGGAGCTACGGGCAGTTTTGAAGTAAGGAGTTCGAAATTAATCAGTGTAAGTTTTGTGAAAATATCAGTGTTAGTTCAACTGAGGGTGAACTTTTGTACGCAAGGTTGCTTATATAACAAAATGTAAATTGTAAGTGTTAAAATACCGGAACATGCTGTGAATATCCATGATACCCATAATAAGATAATTTGGACTTGCAAAAAAATATCTGATAGATACTAAAGGAAACATAGAAATTTATTAGCGAAAAGGTTTCCGTAAAGAAGACGTTTCGAAAATTTAAAGTCGAAAAGTATCCGGAGATCTTTCCTGAAATATTCCGCTTCGCAAACTTTAAAAAACGTAGGTACAAAATTAGAATTGAATGTAGTTACTAAGAAGATTAAAGCATTTATTTATATACTCATTTTAATAGAATAAATGTTTCCCTTTTCTATCTTCAAAAATGGTCAGAATCAGTAAACAATATAATAATAGTCTCAAGTTATTAAGAATATTAATAGATTTATTTATATACGTATTTTAATAGTATAAATGTTTCCTTTTTCTATCTTCAGAAGCAGTGAAAAGCAGAAAACAATATAAATTTTCACGCTCAGATTTCCCATTATGAAATTAATAAAAATAGGATATCCTGAAATACTTATACATTATATTAAAAGCAGTCATTTTACGAACAGTAAATTTGTGCGTGTTGTTTGGTTTTTGCATAATGAAGCAATCGCAATCTGTGATGAAAACGCTTTAAATCTTTCTTATATTTCTAGACGTCTTTCTGTTATGCAGTTAGTGCTTGCCAATAATGTTTGAGGCACTAGTATACTATCATGAAAACTTTACCTAGTTTGAAGATAAAACAATTCTGGAAAAAAAGCACTCTCGGATAACAAACTACAGTTCAAATAAAGAAGATCTTTTTATCTCGTGTTTACAGATAAAACAAGTTTTGTTTCAAATCAAAGAATACTTTTAGGAGTTCTCTCTATTCTGCTTAACTGTTGATCGTCGTGAAACTATGGTAATCCATTACCAAATGTGTGTATATACTAAATTCAAAACCTTGTTACCAATATTATCTTTGCTACACATTGAAGATTCGCTCGAAGTTGAACATTTTGCCTTGAAGTTCATAAACAATGTAACTTTTCTTATCATTAACGAAATGAATTTATGTCTTTAAATGTATGCATAAAGTAGGTTTTAGAAAAATCTGTACGAATTTTCTCTTTTCGAACAGCTTGTCTTATTTTGCAGTTGGTGAATGAAGATAATAGTTCACAGTTCATTGAATGTTCATTGAATGTGTTCATTGAATGTTCATTGAATTCATTATGTAGCTGTCCGATGGAAAAGCACCAGATTTAAAAGTCAGAAGCTGACAAAGGAAAATAATTTCCAATTATCAAAAAGATCAATGTCTAATTAGCAAAATATGACATTAATTTCAATAAAAACCGTCACAGAAAAGACCAAAAAAAAGCGTCAGTTGAAATCCATTTCCGGTGATCATCACGAGGCAGTAGCATATAAACCTTTACGACAAATACCACCATATTATGCTCATTTCGTTTCCAATATGATATTATGTAATAATGTTATACAGATGACAGGATAAAATAGTATTGTATTTTTATCAGAGACTGTGAGGTTGATGGGTGTTATGATAAACGACGAGTAGCCTGCTATGTTACTATTGCATGGCAAATTGCAGGAGCATGCAAGAAGCGGCCATAATACTTGTAAATTCTGGAAATAGCGAATTACTACTAATAATTCTGAAAGTACGTTTGCTGAATAAAATTATTTATTCAGTGAAATTATATGGAAATTAACTCCGAGAACAAGAAAGACTATCAGTCTAATGGTTTTCATTTATAAAAATGAGATGTTTTATAAGATCAAAAGAATAGTGCCTATTATCAATATATATTATTATTGATGGCATATAATAAGAACTAATTCTGGACCTCATACAGAATAATATTATATAGTATTAGGCATAGAATCCCGTAACAGTAACATTTTGTACACTGTATTAAGAGAGAGAGAGAGAGATGCTTTAATATAGACACATACAATTTGTCATCGATTACCCAAAGATAGTTTATAGTCAAACAGTTATTTTTCAAAGACTGCCCTAAAACCAAAATACCGCTTTCGATGTTTGTATTTTCTCGCTCCAGAACTAGTGTGATGATGAATGGCACAGTAAAGTATTCATTTTTCACCTTGATAGAAGATATCAAATTACCAAAACTATTCTTCAAGAAAATACACAAAGGAAATATTTCAACGGAATGGCAAAAAGAATGATACTTTTAGAGACAGGGAGAAAGGTATATAATCTCTATTGCAAAGTCTTACATGAAATTCCTTCGAGGAATGTTTATGGAAACGGCCCCTTCCTTCACCACAGGACAGGGTCCCTTCCTTTCATGTTACTTGGAAAGAAATCTGATTTTAAGAGATTTATTATCTTGTTGAGAAAGCATTATTCTTATCCTTCTTTTATGGAGGATATAAAATACAAGGCTCTCATTTCTGTCCCTCATGCTTTTATGAAACTGTGCCTGAAAGTTCCACCAATTAGACCCCAAATCCTTTCCATAATTGAAAAAAAAAACTTCTCAAGAGAAGACGGAGATATCCTTTGATAGTACCAAAGGAAGATATCCTTTCTTCTTTGCCTTCCTCTCGATCACTTGCACCTGAAAACAACTTGGATTTAAGCCATATCAAGTTTAAGAAAATATGTTGATTCCAGTACAGCAGTGCAGCAAAAATATACTTGAAACTCCTTTGGTTACATGCGGGGGGTCCGCCCACTTCTCCCAGTCTTAGGCATCCAGTTATTGGGAAGCAACCTACAACAACTAATCATCTCTAAAATGCATGCAATGGGAATCCGTCACTACGTTCATGAAGCCATCAGTATGTTCTGCGTTTCTTTGCATTACCGTATCTTCCTCTGTACTAAATAGCACATTCCTTACTGATAAACACACGCTCAGTCATTGTTAACAATATCTGCAGGCATTTGCTCTAAAGTTTTGTGATGGTTCTTTGGGTAGCATGATTCTCAGGTCTATTCTGACTGAGAACATCTACAACATGATTTATCATTGTGTAAACATTCTTCAACATTCTATTAATAAGGATTAAGTGGGGAATTTTGTCAATACTACACTTAGTACAGAACAAAATTAGAGCATTTATTGAATCATTTACTATCTGAATTGACGTTTGTTCCTTCTACAATGATGCTATGACTGCTTTTAAAAGATATTCGACTGCTTTTAAAAGATATTCGTATAATATGTACGAATTTACAACAATATCTCTCAGCATCAAACCTCAAATTTAGCGTATAGTTGTACATCAATGGCCATGGGCAGCCTGTAGCACTTCATTGAAGAAACAGGGAAATTAACTCGGAGCATGGGAGTGTTAGTCCAATGGTTCCCATTTGTGAGTATGAAGCGTACTAAAACACTGGTTGTACTGTTATATACCGATACTATATGATATCATTCTGACCTACTAAAAGGTCAAAATAATATTATATAGTATCAGTATATAACAGTATTAATAGTATATGATAATAATTAATTCTGGGCTACATACAAAGCAGTTTTATGTAACATCAAGCCCAGAGTCTAATAAGAACATTTTGTATACTGTATTAAGAGATGGGAAAAGTGTTTTCAAATAATTTCTTCACTTCCATATTTCAGTTTCACCTTCCTTTACATCCACGTTTAGGTAATCGAAGACAAATTATATGTGCTTATATTAAAGCATACGGTCAAAAATAATTTGCCATCACTAGATTCTAGGTCCGAAAGACCAGGATTCCAGAATATCTCATGGTAGAACCTGCAATCCTGATCTTCACGTCATCACCATCACGGGACTAGGCCATGGCAGGACCTGCAGTCCTGGTTTTCCCGTCATCACCATCCCAGGACTAGGCCTGAAAGATTGGAGGATATCTCACGGTGTCGATTTCATAATGGCAGAGCTGAAAGGATTATCTTGAGGCTTCAGTCAGGCATGTCTTAAATGTTGTCATCAATTTCGACCTTTTTTTATCGCTTTTAGTTTCTGATACAGTACAGCGTATGGACAATTGATAGATCGGAATCCCATAATTAAATTTCTAATAAATTAAAAGGTTTGTTAAACATTGGAGACGCATCTCAAAGACATTTTTGCTCTTTTATCTTTAACCCCTTACTCGTCGCGCCCGTCTCTCATACGGGCTGCCAATCCGAATAAATTTTGTCGCGCCCGTATCTCATACGGGCTCTGCTTGTGCAATTAAAAATCAAAGGAATAGCAATTTTTATCGCTCCCGTATCAATTCTATTTAGTCAAACGGTTCACAGATGGCAGCACAGTGCTTGTTAAGTTGCTTATATAGTAGTAGTGTGCAGATTCAGAATATTTTTCGTTAGAACATGCTTTGAAAGGATTTAGCTCCAGTGCTCTTCGCTTTTTCGTGTTTAATATTGATAAAATGAGTAGTTCAAGTGAACAAGAAGATTTAAGTCTTGAAGAATCGGGAAGTGATTCAGAAGGCAGCTTTTTTTCAGATGCTTTTGATTCTGAAGTATCGGAATCGGAAGTTAGTGATAATAGTGACGATCCCGCGCAACTTTTACCAGGGCGGCAGTGGAACAAAATTTTGCCGGATGTCCCAGATATTTGTCCTCCACGTTTTCAGTTCAAATTATTGCCTAAAGTTAATGTTTCATTTCAAGCCAGTTCAAGCGTTTTACAATATTATGAGCATTTTATAAATGATGAAATAGTAGATATAATTGTAAAAGAGACCAACCGTTATGCTGAGCAATCAGGTAATGTTGTTGGTAAAAGGAAAGTGCAAGGTAGAAGAGAATGGAAACCTGTATCGGCACCTGAAATGCATTTGTTCCTTGCGCTTTCAGTTTTACAAGGTATTATAAAAAAACCTGAAGAAAGCATGTATTGGACTAAGAAAAAATCAGCAGAAACTCCTTTTTTCCGTAAAATTATGTCATATAATCGATACTGTGAAATCAAAAAATATTTACATTTTGTGAACAATGATTCTTACGAACCAGAAAATCATCCTAACCCTAAACTCTACAAAATTTGGCCTATCTGTGAGCATCTGAATAAAGTATATCAAAAAACAATTACTCCAGAAAGAGATATTACCATAGATGAAACGCTGATGTTATATAAAGGACGTTTATCCTGGCGCCAATACATACCTTTGAAAAAAGCAAAATTTGGTATCAAGACATACATGCTATGCGAATCTAGTACTGGTTATATATGGTCATTTATTATATATACTGGGAAAGGTACTTTATTTCATCCTAAATTCCGGTCCCTATCGGTACCGTCACAAGTTGTTATGACTCTGATGATGCCATTATTGAAACAAGGCTACTGCATCACCTTAGATAATTATTATACTTCACCAGAATTATGTGACATTCTTTTGACTTATCAAACAGATGTGATCGGAACTGTTAGACAAAACAAAAAGGATTTACCTTTAGCATTGAAAAATAAAAAGTTAAAAACTGGCGAAGTTATATCATTTAGACGTGGCAAAATCCTCGCTCTCAAATGGAAGGACAAAAAGGAAGTAACAATGTTATCATCATTTCATGATTCTGAAACTGTTGAAGTAATGACCCAAAATAGAAAACTGAAAACAAAACCAAAAGTTGTAATTGACTACAATAAAACAATGGGAGGTGTGGATCTTGTAGATCAGTACCTTTCAAGTTATCAAGTAGCAAGAAACGGTGGGAAAAAATATTATAAAAAAATATTCTTTCACCTTTTAGATCAAGCTGTTTTCAATGCATTTCGAGTTTATAAAAAAGAAGGTGGAGAAAAATCACATTTAAAGTTTAGACTGGATTTAATCGATGAAATAATTGAAAAATATCATACTTTTATCCATTTTCAAAGACATGGTCGTCCATCCAATGAAGCGCCATCAAATCGTTTATTTGAACGACATTTTTTGGAACTTATACCAGCCACAGGAAAAAAAGAAAACCCTGCCAGAGAATGTAAAGTGTGTTCATCAAAGAGGAATGCAAATGGAAAACGAATTAGGAGAGAAACGAGATATTATTGTAAAGACTGCAATGTAGGACTCTGCATACCATGTTTCAAACTTTACCATACCCAGAAAAATTATTAAATTTTTGAGAAAATATTATAGCTGTTACTGATGTTGAATAAAAGCATTACCATCTGCAGAAAATTGTGTGCATTTATATAAAAAGTATATGATTTTTCTCTATTCAAACTTTGCATGTAATCTTAAACGCCTGCATGGAAGTTTTCCTGCCTGGCTCGGATGTAAGAAGAAAGCCAAATATAAAGTGAAACAAGGTAAGTTAATAAAAAATTTTACATGTTTAAAAAATCTGTTAAATTTAAGAAAAAATACGATTTTTTTATATGAATTTATTTAGAATTTTATGAACATTAAAAAACACTAATAAAAAAACTTGATGATTTTTGAATAAATTTTGTCAAAATTTTGCGACAAGTAAGGGGTTAATCTAACACTAAAAAACTCCATATATCTGTATTAATGAATTTAGTTGCATAGCCCAATATTTCTCCTTTTAGCATCTTTTTAAATGGTTTTGATGTTTGTTTTATTCTTCCAGGAACATCAAAGTGCTAGAAAGCATAAAATTTCTAAATTTAGTGATCTCTATTTATTATTTCTATCACATTTTAATTTCACATCTTATAACTCTCATTCATTAATTTGACAAAAAATTTGCACTTCTTTCATCCTAAATGTATTGTTTTTGTTCATAAGTTGACATACGGAAAATTTGGAAGAAAGTAGTTTTCAAACTGACAGTAATAATGCTGAAAATTTAACGATATTTAGATTAAGAAATAAGAAACCTATTAATTTTAAAAGTTGCATACTAGTGTAGAATTAATATGCAATAAAGCAATGTCTGGTATGACATAATATGTGCATTCCTGATTTTTCTACAACGCCTTGTAAAGTGCAAAGGAAAACATATTTCTCGGGATAATTTTTCTTAGGGGAGAAATGTCATCTCACTCAGAACACTGACTTGGGACTGTTGAAGATATCAAAGAAATAAAAGCTGAAACTGTCAGGTCTCACACTAAGATGTCTTTACGTCACGCAGCTTACTGCTTTGTAAGGAAAGGAGAAAAAAATGCATTGAACAGAAAAGGGGGAATTTTAACCTACTCCATTAAGTAGTTTATATAAGTTTAATTACTCCAACTGCTTTATGTTAGACTCAGCACGGCGTTTTTCTTTACCCAACATTATGTGTTTCATAGAAAAAAAGATATATGTTTCAAATAAATGAATAAATTTTGTCTAGAGATATATCACTTTAATTACTCCATTATTTCTGCGCTTCTCCATTTAATGAATTGCCTCTGATTTTTGAACGTAATAAGGCTGTTTAAAACCCTTGGAAGCTAAGAACGTACGCAGCAAAAATAAATTAAGAGGTCATACTGCCTTACAAGGATGACGAATTTTTATGTGACGATAATATTTTATTTACATTTTAAGGTTTGTCCTAGGTTTTTAACAGTTATTTTTAAGGTAATGCTCCTTTCAATCAATGCTAGTTTCAGCTTACAATTTCCTACCAAAATGCGTTTTCCGAATGGCGTTTAATGCAAATGAGTACGAGTAGTATTTAAGTCAAAGTTCCACTGACTTCGAGAGAGTAAGACCTATCATATGATATGATTCTCTTACTTGGGCTACGGCTCCAAAAATGACATAAAGAAACTGCAAACGGTGCAAAGCAAATTCCTCAGAATTATGACTAATGTTAACATGTTTAAATAATATGAAATAAAAGACATGAAATAAAAGAAACATGAAATAAAAGAATTCATGAAGATTTAAATATCGAACAGCTGTCCAAGTATCTGCACAAGAGCAACAAGAAATTCTTCCAAAATGCACTGGATTGCAGCCACACGATGCACTTCCAACTTATAATATTATGAAATTTTAAATGAAGGTGGTAATTTTCGACTTTATTCTGCATTCATCCTTACAGACAATTAGGATTTTTCTACTTAATTTTTGCGTTTATTTTAAACATGCAAAGTTAAGCACCTCGGCAGTTGCATGATATGATAGACAAAAATTACCTCCTCTCAAGATTAATTATTTTATTTAACTATTCAAGAAATTTGTATCTTTCACCTAATTTTAATAGATAGGGACTCAGCCAATTCGATGTCTCCACCTGCTCACGTGACCATGGTCACTTCCCCTTCTACACTTTCGGCAGTTCGTCATGAACCCACCTTAGGTATCAGTCTACGTCCAGACACAAAGTGGAACATCTCTTCAAGACAGCCGGAACACGTAGTGCATTACTTGCATGATAATCGCGGAATATCAACGGTAGTTGAAAGATTTCAAGAGAGATCGAATCTTTTCGAAGTCCTTCAACTACCGTTGAGGGTTCAGCTACTGTTGAGGTCCTTCAACTACCGCTGAGGGCAACAACCTCTACTTCGAGAGAGATTAATCGAGTTTCTGATTAGCGTGTGCCTTTTGGCCACGCTCTGTTAATTACTGTTGTCCATAAAGCTGTTACTAGAGTCTGTTAGTCTGCAGCTGTCTGTTGCCACAGAAATGAGCCTTGACACATTTTCCGTAAGAGTGTCTTGAAGACTTCCTTTTCAGTTTGCTATCCTGGCGCATTTAAAGACGAATGGGCTTGGTTCTGCTATAGCGACCGCCACCCGCCAGACAATGTGGAAGAAGCTATTCTTCTCGTAGACAGACAGTACGCTCGGCCGTATTAGAGACCCTTGATAGCTTCGCTAGCTAATGCGGTATTTAGGAGCCATCTAGTTAGATTTACGTTAGCTTCGGCTACATCTCTTAAGCATTAGTTAGATTCTTATTTCTTACACTCTTCAGTTTAAGTTCAAATAGAGGCTTTACTGTACTCTCTAAGAAAGGGCCCGACTGTTATTCTTTATTTTTATATCTAAAAATGACTTTTGCACAAGGTGCTTGTTACATATATAACAGTAAGCGTAGGTTATAAATGAAACAGAATGTTTTCGAAAGTGAAGTGATTGATCTATCAACGGTTGCAAAAGAGAAAAAACGTAATCTTGAGGACTTCAGGTTCCTGATTGAATTATTATAATTTGTTAAGAAAGTGCTTGTTTGAACACAACAGTTATGGAAATACATTAAAACATCTGATGCGGACACCACATCATTTCCTTGTACGGCCTATTAAGCTATACACATTTTTTGCTGCATTTCACTTAAACTTATTTCTTTTAATTTCATTAAAGATATATTTATCATTAATTTAATTGACTGACTGTAAACATCTTCATTTGAAATTATAAAATACAGAAAAACATAAAACGCCAAATGCAGTTAAACGCGGCTGAAAACAGTTTTGCAATTAAAATTATTTACAGTCCGTTTTACGAAAAGGAGTCATTTATTCTGTCCGTGTGTACAGATGTCACGCAAAAAAACGTCTTTTAAATGGATTCGAGTCCGGTCAAAATGGTTATTTTTGTTGAATTATAGAACTCGAATTTTTTCGTGATTACAATATTTTCTTCACTTCGTACGAGGAAGTAAAAATAGATTCTGCAATGAAAAGGTTTTCTGTGCTTACCTTTATTTTCTGAAAAATAATGGAAAAATGCAGCTTTCTCCACGTTTGACTGCACCTACTGAAAATTGAAGACCTAATCATAAAATTCGTCTTTCGAAAACCAAGAATAAGATTTTAGATAATTTATGTCTTAAAGACCTTAACAATCTTGCTGTAACATTTTTAGGCGATTGTACCATTTAGAGTTAAAAATAATTATTAGTAAATAATTTGCGAAGTGAATCTTAAAATATTAGTTGTTTTGTAACTTCACATAAATATTAGTTTACTCTGAAACATAGTCTGTACGTATACTCATGTTTACTTGTGCAAATGTACAGTGCTTATGGCCGCATTTAAGATACGTGTTGAATGTAGCGCCTACTTTTCTATTGTGGATTACAAAAAGGAAATAATCTTGAATTTTAGAAAACTACGGTCAAAAAGGAAGTATAGATCGTGAAAATAACTGAATCAATCCATAAATAAACTCCCATTCGAGAAAGTTCATAAAAATGTGTATTGCTTTGCCTCAAAGTAGACCGTAAGATGCTTTCCGAGTCATTTCGTTAATGGGAATAAAACAAAAGCAACAAAGCGTTAAGAAACTTGTCATTCGGAAGCCCTTTCTAATGGAAAATTGCCTCGTAAAGAGCTTGGAGTAGATTTTATTGCACGATACTAGTCGATAAAGCGTGCTGAACATTCCAATCCATTGATGTAACACGTCTCGGGAGGAAATACATGTTCTGTATTTTCCAAGTGTATTTGAAATTAATACAGCATTTATAAGTTTTCTTAAAAAATCTATTGTGGACACAACACGATTTACTTTGTAGCCTATTAAATAATACGCATTTTTTGCTTTATTTCATTTAAACGTATTTTCTTCAATTTCCTTAGAGATATATTTGTCATTGAATAAATTCAGTTCTCACTTTGCAAAAAGACAAAAATGCATAAAATCTCAAAATATCTTTATTAAAAATTGAAAAATATAGAGAAACATGAAACACCAAATGCTAACGAACTTTTTGGCCCTCATATATATTCTGTTAGAGAAACGAAAACGAGAAGCAAGAGTAAAGATTCTAAACATGAAATAACAGGTCAGAAAAAAGTAATAGCAATAACATGTAGAGTCATCAGATTATTTTGAAGCAGGCCATATGAAAACTATGCAATGCCCTCGCCGGGGCTCGAAACCTGGATCTCTCCAATAGGCGTTGAGTATACTTCCAATTACACTACGAAGGCTTGCGGAAAGGAGGAAGAAAATAACTCGTATTTCCGCTCTTTTAAAGGAGACTGGAGACCCCAACAGCCAAATCCTTGTGTTGATGAATTAATGTCCACCACCCTTGAGTTCGGGCACCATAAGTTTTTTTTGGAAGCAGAAGGCGTGAGAAATTCGCAGTGCCTTCACCAGTACTTGATCCCTGCACCTTTACAATAGGCGTCGAGTATGCTTCCAATCACCCCACCAAGGCATGTGGAAAGAAGGGTAAAATACCATATAAATTCCCCCTTTTAAAAGGCGACTGGAGATTAGGGGACCCAATCTCCAAATCCTAGTGGCGAAAAACTATTATCCACTACCTTTTACTTCGGACACTAGGTGTAGAGTCATTAGGTTTTTTTGAAGCAGGAAACTTGAAAAATGTGTAGGTCCCTCAGCGGGACTCGAACTCTGGACATCTTGAATACGCTTTGAATGTGCTTCCAATTACACCACGAAGGTATGCAGAAAGGAGGGCCAAAATACCTTATTAACCCTACAATGTGATATTTTTGCTTTAGTAGGAAGACTGTCTTGAGACTTGCCGATTAAGTAATGAAATTCATTTTTTTATTTACTATGGCAACTCAGTTGCAATACTTGTAACTGAATTACGAACATTCATATACCATCATATGCTTCAACTTCTATAACATGCTTTTGTGATATGCTATGCTAATTTAAAAGTCAAACAACAAAAATCAACGTTACATTTGCAAATTTCTACAGGACTAGTTTCGATGGTTTTACCGAACTATCATCCTCAGCTGCCAAAGCGCAAATGAACAAGAAAAGGTATAGAGATTAGATAAGATAAACAGGGCTATTGACAGGGGCTTTTCGCCCAACAATATTAATCAAGAAGTTAAAAAATTCTCATCTCAACGCATAAAAAAGGCGCATTCTTGTTTTAAGAGATTATATGAGTTCTGTCATCATTCCTTTCTTTCCATCAATTAGCTATAAAATTGCACGTATTTCATAGAAATTTGCCTTTCGGGTTGTTTTTTCTCTTATCATTAAAATTCCGAGTTCTATACTCAAGGGCCTCATTCTGGGTGGGAATTCCTGGGGCATTTACAGGATTCCTTGCCAGTGTGCTTTAATTTACATTGGTCAATTTAAGAGTGCCTTAAAATTTCGCGTTAAGGAATATGAGGCATGCGTTAGGAAAAAGGAAATACAGAAGTCCTCGGCTGCTCAACATTGTTGGTCCGAAAATCACACTTTCAATTTTTCTGAATCCAAAAGGTTTCAAAAAACATCTTCCATTGGTGAATTGGAGTTTCTAGAGACATTTCACGTTCAAAACAAACCTTTCTCTTCTAGTTAATGACCCTAATTCTAATCCATCTTTGCCTTTAGCCTTTATGGAAATTATGTCTTAATTCTCGTTTCATCAATAGATGGCGCCAGTAGCTTAACTCCTGTCCTACCGTTCTTACCTTATCTTATCTCTTTCGTTTGCAGCTGAGGCTGATGGTTCGAAACTAGTTCTGTGAAAATTTGCAAATATAACGCTGATTTTTGTTATTTGACTTCTAAATTAATACTTTTTCAGCGTGTTATTGTATTTCAACTAACTATGTTAGTTATGTATACTTATTTTAATCCATCAGTCTCGTATTCGGCCATAGCAGCATTCTTTCGTACCTGGTAACGTATTCTTTCTCGCTTATTCGCACAGTAAACCACTTAATTTGTTCACCCTTTCCTTTTGCAGAATAGAAGTTAAGATTTTCAGATTGTACTTTTATTTTCGCGCTTTTGAACAAAGTTCTCTTAATTAGAGGGAGACTACTCCGAAAATTAAGCGGATAGTGCTAAGTCGAGAAATGCAGTCGAGAAAAACAACAAATCTATTATTGTACAAAACTTGCCATGAAATGAGACATCATTGTTTCCTCAGACTTTCTTAGGCTAAACATTTTCTACACGAAAGGGGATTAAACTATAGTTTTTACTTCCACGGTAACACATAATGAACAAAATGTAAATTACGCACAAAGTTCTATTTAAATTCTATTAAGTACACCCCAATTACAGAATCTGAATCAATTATTAAAACTTTTTAAAATCCTAAAACTTTCTTATTAGATAAACTGTTTATGTGTTTGTTCAGTGTTCGCATATGCAAATTAGGCAGTATATTAATCCCTCTAGAAGCATATAATGGTAGAACAGTAGTGGAATATTTCCTAGACTGGAAATCAAATTCTTTATTTCTTTCCATCAATGGGTTAGATTATAATTACAATGAGGATCGTCCGTAAGTTTTCCATCTTATTGAAAGAAATGTTTTAAATAAAAAAAAAATAACATATGACGGTCTAGCTATACATAACAGTGACGTTTGAAAGACTTCAAAAATCAGGTTTGAAGTATCTACCACTAGGGAGAATTTCTATTTATTATTATTTGATTATAAATTTACTGAGAGTCTTCTGTAATCTTTGCTCTTATTGAAAGAAGATTTATGAATGAAAACGTAAAGTATAACTGTCTAAGTACATATAATAAGGCTGTCTGAAGGACTTAAAAATCAGCTTTGTTAAATTAAAATATCTACCTCTACGATTAAAAGAGTTAGTATTGTTAGGTTATTATTTCAATGAGAATCTTCTGCAATCCTTTGATCTTATTGAAAGAAGGGTTTTGAATAAAAAAAAAAAAAAAAAATCTGAAAGCTTTCAGACTTTACATTACGCCCAAAGGGACCTTTTTTTAACATTTTGTGTGTCACCTTGTTTTATTAAAGCTCATGTGCTTGGCACTTAAGTCATAAAATTTAATTCAACAGCAATAACGCAAAATAATTTGAAAATGAGCATATCTTTAGAATTTCCGTTACAGAACCTCGCTCGCTGGAGATAAAAATGTTTTTTTTTCGTACAGTGCTGCCATTTCTCGCTTTTAAATCGTTGAGTTTGTTAAAGTTTTACAAAATATGAAATAGATAATAATAATTAATTCCAAATTTGGGCTTCCAGATACCCATGTTCGGGTGGAAACGTACGTTATTAAAAATTTGATGGCTGTAGATACTGTTGTTTTATCACAATACGAGAAACACATATAAATTTATGCAAATTCTTCATTATTTAATTTCTTTAAATATAATACAGGGCTGTAATATTTGGTGGCAACAATTTGAAAAGGGAAACGACAATTTAATGCAAAATGCCAAAACGAAATTATTAGTCCTTCTAGGCAAACTGCCTTTTTGGACTAACAATATAACTGAGTACATATAATAGTCCAGTTTGAAGGACTTAAAAAATCGGCTTTATTAAATTAAAATATCTACCTCTACGGAGAAGAGATTTAATATTATTATAATTTCAATGAGAATCTTCTGTAATATTTTCATCTTGTTGAAAGAAGTGTTTTGAATGAAAAAATGAAATACGACTGTGTAATACTCCCTTTTGAAGGATTTAAAAGATCAGCTTATATCTACATCTACGAGGAAACGATTTACAATGTACTTTCTAATTAAATATCAGAGCATGAATATAAATAATAATTTAATTCGCTAATTAAGTATTTACACGACTCTCTGAAAGGAGTTGTAACATTTTCTGTTAAAGATAAAATTAACTAAATTAATTATCGAATTTGTTATTAAAATACATTTCACTATTCATTTGCTGTCTTAGAATGGTTAATAAGAAGTGAACCGATAACAAAACTAAAGAATTTGTAAGATTTATTTATGTGAATTAACCAGTTACTTTATGTTTAGAATCTATATTGTTACCGCTCACTATCCGTTTTCCTGCCAGAATGCAAATTAGCTCTGGTGTATCTAATTGAAGATTTGGAACTGTTTAGTGAGAACGTGATTTACCTGCTGAAAGCCACGTTACTAATTATTATTCTAAGATAAGCGTTCCTGTCTACGGCGTTGCTTTATTCCTACCGACAGTGCTGTCACGTCGCTTATGGTCGCGTTTTGGCTAATAAATATTTAGATTTAGTTTTAATTTTAAATTCTACGTTTGAGCTCATGCCATAAATGCTCGCTGATTTGTAAGCACCATGTGTGCTATATTCAGCTTTTAGAGTCATTAGGATATTTGGAAGTAGGTGATCTGAAAAATGTACGCTGCCCTCGCCGGAACTCGAATCCTGGACCTCTCGAATAAGCGTCGAGTACATTTCCAATTACGCCAGGAAGGCATTAGAAAAGGAAGGAGAAAATACATTTTATACTCTCTCTTTTAAACGGAGACTGCGGTGTAGGGGACTCAAACGCCAAATCCTGGTGGTGATAAATTATCTTCCACCAGCTTTCAGTTCGGGAGCCACTGTAGAATCATTAGTTTTTTTATGCGAGAGACTTGAAAAATGAGCAATGTCCTGACCGGGACTCAAACCTGGACCTCTCAAATAAGCGCTGAGTGTGCTACCTTTACACCACGAAGGTATGCTGGAGGGAGGGAGAAAAAAAAACCTTATAAACTTAGTTTTAAATAAAAGGGCCTTTTAAACGATTGTTAAGATCAGTTTCCTTTTAGGCATAGCGATAAATCGCTTATTGGAGATCTATTAGAGATCTATTGAAGGCTCTATTGAAGATCTTGCCACAAATTACATATAGTTACAGTACATACGCTACAAATTAAAAAAAGATTTTATATTACAGAAAACTAATCCATATTTCATTGATCCCATTCTAAGCTACGAAGCAATCGATTTTTTTCTAAGCAGTCTTTTTAGTCTACTTAAATTCTTCATTATCTCAGGGAAAATTAACACCAGAAAAAAATTAATTCAATTCAAATCTTTTAAGGCTCCTTGCTTTTAAACTGTAAGCCTCTAACTATGTTTCATAACAAGATTACTGTTCATTAGTATATATTTGGTATTTGTATAACAACGTTGCACTCGGGACATCGTCTTTTTATGTGAAAAGTAGAGCTTTTCTCTGGGTTGAAAACAATTTATTATCAAATTAAAACATATGCTGTCCAAACATGCTTCATCTTTCTACATAGGATACAGGTATTTAAATAAATTTTTGAATAAATTTAGCTTTCATGTTTAAGAAAGAGACATACCATTACCGTCTTATTTTTGCCATTTCATGAGATAACAGCTATTAGAGATTGGAGTAGCAGCGGTAATTGAGTATAAAATTGTTCCAGGCACTTTTTTTTATTTTTGGTCTTTTAGTGCTTGAGTTCGAAGAAGCAGAACTTTTTCCATTTTTAACCGTGAAAACTTTCTCTCTTCATTTACGCACTGCTTGCTTGCATGTCATATTTTTCAATTTGTTCTAATGCTTCTGAACAGATTTGTAAGCGAAGAGCATTTTGGAAGAAAACGAAAGTTAATTGCTTATGAAGTTTTAAAATATAAATTCTTCTCTCTACAAGTATTTTACATAGTATACTTTTTATATGAATATCACAAGCAAAATGATTTTGCATACTTCCTAATATCTTTGCAGTACAAAAATTTGCTTAGTCCAAAATTATAGTTAATTCTGCCCGACCTTTGTAGAATCTAAATATTTATTCCAGTTTCTCTTAAGATTTTATAAAATTTACAACAGAAATTATGGGTTGAATTTGAATGTCATATCCTTTAATGCATACAATAAAACAAATTTTGGACTTAATTTTTTAAGCAAAGTTTCGTGCGGACTACAGGATAGGAAGGAAATAAGAGTTGTAAAGCAAGATAGGAGAATATTTTTAATACGTACATTAACAATAATTTTACAAATTTAGATTAGAAATTTAAATTAGCAAGCGAGTGAAGAAGCGAAGCATACGGGAACGAAAACTGTTAGTAACTCTTAAATCATAAATGTCACAATGCATTATAAACTTCGTTTCACATTTTTAAGAATAATTAAGCTCATTAACTAAATTTTACAGAGTTTTATTAAGGTTGAAAGAGTTAAAATATCTCATTTATGCCCTATCTATTTAGGCAAAGCTGTTTATTTTTAGCTACCGATTACACGAAATCATACTATCGGAAGGTACCTTGTTGTGCGTTGTGTTGTGAGAATACTGAGTGCAGAGTTTATTGCAGATTTTATTTCATCAAATAATTATGTGTCGCGTTGTATTGTGACTTACCTCACTTGTCTCAGAACAAACCCACGAAATACATCGTGGGAGGGAGAGGAAGATTGCGAGAGCCTTGAGCACCATACAGGTGACACTACGACTTCGCTCCTTTTCACCCCACTTCTGATGAAGATCACCTCAGAGAAACGGGTCGGGGGTTTTTCCTCCCGTTTTCCCGCACCAGCAACCTCTCGAAAGGACTTTCCGCTCGCTGTGTACTTAGAGTGCCCCCATGCCGCAAAGTAGCTATACATTCAGGAAATTCCATGCCTTCTCCGGGATCCTTATTTTATGCATTAGTTTCCATAAACAAATTTAGTTCTCATAACAAAATAAATAAAATTTCTTTTGTGTTCAGTCCTTCGCCGGTTGCGAGATTAAGCAATTCTTTCTTCATAAATATGCGTGAAAGCTATCAGTCGTAAATTTGTAACGCGAGTTGCGTTCCTTTGCGCCCCTTGCGTTGCGTAGACTGAATGAGACCTGAGCTCATTGATAACTATGAAAAGGTTAATTTGCTGTTTAAAGTAATTTAATCTTGGAGAAAACATTCTGTGGTTGTCATCCTTCAAAATGCGCTTAATTTTTTAAAATTAAATTTACACCAAATAGAGGTTTAAGTTTATCAGTTAGTAAAATAAAAATTGGCTGGTCCCTCTTAGGAAACCTAGGCATTTAAGCTTCTGATCATTTTCTAATGACATTTACATACCCAAGCATCTATTCAAACGCAAAACAGTGTGATATTTCTATACATTATTTGTTTAAAATATTTATTGCAAGGATAATAACTTATGAAGTGATTGACGGGAAAGAAATTTTACTTGATAGTCGTAATGATACAAACATAGTTTACATGGTGGGAGATTACTAGAGACATAGTTAATAGACTGGCAGGTTGTGATGCCCAATCCTGGAGTGATGATAGACATATTAAAGCACTGTCAATTTAGTATTCTGGAAAGACATATTTGGAAAATAAAATTTGCATGTGTTCTAAAGAACAAACAGAGAAAAAAGTAAAAAAGCCATTTCGCATTTAGTAAACTATCGTAGCATTAAATGTCTTCCATGCCGAACATATCTTCTAGCTATTTCAAGTAGTTTTAAATATTAAATTTGTTGCTATCTTTTAGTTCTGTTTACCTGACAAATTAAACGCAATTTTATTTTAAATTTTTACGAACATAAAAATATTACCAGGTTAAAATCTCATCTCAAAAATTGATTATTGTTTTCTGTAATGTATCTGAAAAGATGCAATTTGAGAAGAGCATCATATTTACATTTAAATTAACTAAATTTGGCTGAGCTGCAATTCGTTTTATGTTAAGAACTCTACTGGTCTGAATTTATTTACTTTTAACTGGAATTAATTAAACGCACTTGCTGTTTTCTTTATGTATCTAAGCTACTTCAGGTATCGATTTTAAAATGCATCGGGGACAAGAGGTAGCTGCAGGTGTTCTTTTCCTAGCTCTGGGAGACGGAAAAAAGCTTTTCTTACCACTTTCTGTTTAACGAACATGTACCTGGAATTTGCGTGAGATGACACTTGTTATCTAGAGAATTTATTTGCAATTATTTTTTAATTTATTTCAATTGATTCTCAATTTTAATAGAATCGCAATTAATTATCAAGAAATTTCTCAATTTCTAACTCGTGTTCATCTTTCAAGAAAAACTGTAACTAATATATAATAAACTGATTCCCAATTAGAGTATATATAAACTTCCAACTAAAGTATCTAGTAAGAATTTGGCATTTGATTATGCATTGGTTAGTTCCGAACGGCGTATTTTTAAAACATTTATGTTATAGCACCAATTTACATTGTGAAAGGCTCACTCTTTTATATTTCAGTTAGATTAACTAATAAAGGACAAATTATACGAGTTTAATAAAAGAGTGGGAATAGTATAAACTAGTTAAGAGCTCTGGAGAGGTCATCTAGTCTAGCACCAATCGTCATTGACGCAGGCTAGGATTGATCCCTAATGGGGTCCAGATTATTGCAAAATACTTCAAATTACAGTTATGGAAATGTATGCATATTAAGAGATTAAAGGATGGCAACAAGTTGAAAATTAGCAATTATAAAGTGCTTATTATATGTTTGGCATTTACTTCAAATGAACTATTAAATTTTTCACTCCATGTGGAAATCAAACAAATGTTGAATGTACACTACGGAAAATAAAGGGGGGGCACATTTCTATATCTCCCGTTCTACTGGGCTGATTGACGAAATTCAAATTGCTTTTTCCATGTTTCGAAAGCGCGACTTAGGCTATATATTATATTTATATATAGCATTATTTTAAGACACATATTCTGACACAAAATCGGACTTTTTCTGAAACGTCATGCCAAATTGGTTTCTATATATATCAATTCTAGAATTCAAATTATGCTTAATATTGAGTTTTGCAAAATTTGCCTCGAAATGTACTGAGAAATCCAAAAATTTATCTTGGAGTATTTTTTTTTTCAGTTTGCTCCAAGAATAATTAATTCACTCAGCGAACTTGTTAATTTACAGTAACCCATTTTCCTTTCTTTTTTTGCAATACGGACGAGTGAAAAAAAAGTTGTCATTTCTACTTTCAAATGATTTGAATAAAGTGCGTAAACAACATTTGGCATTACTATCACTTATAACCAGTATGCCAAATTTCAAAACGAGAAAAATATGTAAATTCAGGTATATCTTAGCAAATTTGAAACAAAAACTTTAATTTTTTGCAGGTGTAGCTAGAAATACATCTACTTTAAAATGATGGTAAACATTTAACAGGCTATAATTCAAAAGGTTTTTTGAAAAATTCATAAAAATTATTTAAAAAACAAATTTTAAAAATAAAGCACAAAAATCGGGCGCATTTTATTTGGAATGAATCCAAATTTCGAAATGTGAAAGAAAGAATCAAATAAGTTTAATAAAAAAAAGATATTGACAAATATATACCAAATTCAATTAACATTTTTGAGAGTTAATTTTTTAAAACTCTTCGTGCGATTACAAAACTTGCCAGTTTGGCTTCGAGTTATAGACTCAAAATATGAAAAAATGTCATTCTGTCATTTCAGAAAAAGTGCAATTTTGTGTCCAAATACCTATATTAGAACAATGCTATATATAAATCTAATACTTACCCTAAGTCGTACTTTCGAGACAGAACGGGAGATATAGAACTGCCCCCCTTTCTTTTGCGAAATGTACCAACCTATTTAATTTTAAATTATTCTAAAAAAGTTCTCATGTGCTTTCCACTTAACCGTATAAAGCACTAATAATAGTTCCTAATAATCAAATTAAAACTAAAATAATTTTAAGAAAAGTTAAACACATCGAAGTTGAAAACAAAGCTTTAAAATGTCCGTTGTAATCTCCCTCAAGTTCCTTCAGATCTTTGAAAGCAGATTTTGTTTTTATAACTAGATATTCCTCAGAAAGAAGATTAGATCGCCCATCTGCGGATCGAGAAAATTGAAATGAAGTTTTCTTCTTTGCAATAATATATGTCAGAAAATAAATAATGCTATAATGTCTTACGTTTTTACAAATTGCGTTACATTTTATCTAACAATTGGGAAATTTCGTATATCACTAAGTTAATTTTTAGAAATTTTAAACATATAATTCTAATATTATTTTGCTTTAAATCATTATTACTAAATTCAGGCAATGATGAATACTTAAGAAATAGTCATTACGATGTATACATATATACATACATAATATATGTATGTATATTTGTATATATATGTATATGTGTATGTTTATATGTATATATATGTATGTATATATTATATATGTATATATATATATGTATATATATGTATGTATATATTATATATGTATATATATGTATGTATATATTATATATGTATAAAAAAAAAATGTATATATATATATGTATATATGTATGTATATATATACATATATATATATATAGTATGTATACATCGTAGTGACTATTCCTTATGTATGTACGTATATATCTAAAACTTAAATTACAAATTTAGTATATATGTGTGTATATGTATGTAGTTATGTATATATCAAAAACGTATGTATGACAAAAATTTAAATTAGCAATTCAGTAGAAGCTGCAGAGACATTAGGTTATTACGAAGCAGGAGACAGGAAAAACGAGCAGCGCCTTTGTCGGGAATCGAACCACGGACCTCTCGGTTACGCGTCAAGCATGCAGACCACTACACCACAAAGGCATGCAAAGAAGGCGGGAGAAATACCTTATAAAGTAGCTTAAACTATCCTAGGACTATTTTAAAATTACATTAAATAAAACCTATTAAATTTTAAAAACATGAAGCAAAAGTTAAGATGTTATTATTAATTTTAGACGTTAGTAATTCCATATTATTTAGAAAAAATGAATTTCTTTGAAATGAGCGTAACAGAGCATATTAAAATTTTGTAATGCATTGCAGATTACTCATATTTTCCTGTTTCAGAGCAACTTATATATATGTATATATATAAAGAAATCATACTCAATTTAAAACAATTTAATTTAGTTAATTTTGAAGCATACTGCAGGACCTTAGTAATTTTAATTTGAAATTTCTTTATAATGGCTAATTTTACGTGAAAACACTTTCGCAGATATTTTTGCTGAAATAGCTCAGTTTTATTATTACTAAGCAATTATTATCACTTAATTAATTAATTGACATAATCACTTGTAAAATAAGCAACTAGCACTGAGCAATGTACTAATTAAGTGAAGATGTCCAGCTTAGAAGCGAGTGACTTAGGAGAGAAATTTACATATTATGTTCAAATTTACAATGCAATACAGGAAAGAAAATTGCTCATTTCATTGACTTACAACGTACTATAAGCGGTGGCAATTTCTTCCATCCAATTATTTACCTACTTTTTATATTTTAATTACCTACAGTAAAAATAAAAGTAAGTTGTGTCTGGAAAAGGTATCTTTGTAGATAAAATCTAATATGTTAATTAATTTATAAACTATTACACTGGACTTTTCTGTTCTGGCAGAAAAATTACCTTTCTTTAAACGATATAATCCTTGTGATTGTTTGTAATGCAAATATTCTGCATAAACTATTAAATATAATTTACACACTTGAATTAGGAACAGTTTTCTACTAGTATTGAAATGACATGTCGGTAAATTGAATGCCGATGTTAGGAATTCTTTTAAAGTATTTTTGGCTCACTAGATGGCGGTAGAAGTTCCATTAGGTAGAGTAATTTAACTCTTGCTTTTTTGCCTACACGATTACTTTCGTTTCTGCTTCGTTCTGGGACAAGCATGTATGTAGAGTAGGGCCATTAGGTCCATCTATTATTTTTAGAGCCACAAATTATGAAACTGTGCCGTAATGTTCACAAAATAGTAGTT
Organism: Stegodyphus mimosarum; assembly: GCA_000611955.2. Lineage (NCBI taxonomy): Eukaryota > Metazoa > Arthropoda > Arachnida > Araneae > Eresidae > Stegodyphus > Stegodyphus mimosarum. The sequence goes on from KK112141.1 coordinate 145,648, forward strand.
AAATACATTTTTATGTGATGTGTACTTCAAAATGTGGCATAAATAAAAGGTGTGTTTGGCATTCAAAATAATATTTTTTTCCAATGGCAGGCTCTATCCGTTTACAAGCATCGACCGCTACTAAGACCGGAAGCTGTGGTCTCTTTATTATGAAGGTCCACCATTGTCTTCTATGAAGAGACAGATAAATTACATCCGTATCTTTTGCAGAATTCGAAACAGGGTACGGTAGTTAGAGACACTAACCATTTTTCCGCCTGATCTAGCTTTCTAAAACATCTTTTTTTTTCAACTAAGAAACCACCACAAGTTATACAACAGTCCCTGTCAACAAGAAAAGGTAATGGAATTCATTTTACTCTTACCAAAATTTATATTAGAACCTGCATTTGCCAATGTGTCCGTCCCAGGAAATTTTTGTTCTGAAGGAAAAAAAAAGACTATCAGATGAAATAATGAATTAAGTAAGAATTTATTTCTGAGATAAATTAATTTTAATTAGAGAATTAATTGCTTCAGGTTTTATATTGCTAGATTTAATGTTGTCAGGAATTATTTCTTGATTTTTATTAGAAACAGATAACAATTTGTTTGGGACTCTGACGTCAGAAATGTTTTGAAACAACGCATTTTAACTAGAGATTATGCAATTGTCTAATCAAAGCTTGACGCCTGCAGACTGAACGAAGAAATAGTTAAGACACAATAACACGCCGAACGAAACTAATTCAGAAGTCAAAACAACAAAAATCAGCATAATATTCTCAATATTTTCACAGGACTAGTTTCGATGGTTTTTACCGAACCATCAGCCTCAGCTGCGAAACCGTAAATGAAGAAGATCGGAAATAATGATTAGATAAGATAAGAAAGCCTGGACAAGAATAAGCACGTGGCGCCATCTGTTGGTGAAACCAGAGCTAAAACATAATTTCTTTAAAGGCCGAAGGCAAAATTGGATTGGAATTAGGATCGTTAACTAGAACAGAAAGATTTTTTTGAATGTGAAATGCCTCTAGAAAATCCAGTTCTCCAATGGAAGATGTTTTTTGAATAATTTTGGCAGCAGAAAAATTGAAAATGTGATTTTCGGACCAACAATGTTGAGCAACAGAAGACTTCTGAGTTTCCTTTTTTCTAACATATGCCTCATGTTCTTTGACGCGAAATTTTAAGGCTCTTTTAGTTTGGCCAATGTAAATTAAACCACATTGGCAAGGAATCCTATAAATCCCCCAGGAATTCATATCCGGAACGGGGTCCTTGAGTATGGAACTCGGAATTTTATTGATGGGAGAATAAACGACTCGAAAGTTAAATTTCTGCAAAATATGTGCAACTTTATAGCTAACTGATGGAAAGAAGGGAATGACAACAGAATTTTTATAATCTCCTAAAACAAGAGTGTGCCTTTTAGTGTGTTGAGAAGAGAATTTTTTAACTGCTTGATTAATAATGTTGGGTGAAAAGCCCCGGTCAATAGCTATTGCTTTTAAATAATTTAGTTCTTTATCAAGGGATAGTTTGGAGGAGCAAACTTGAAGAGCACGGAAAACATAGGAATAAAATGAAGCTAACTTTTGTTTAGTCGGATGACATGATTTAAAGTGTGGTGGAAGGCAAACCGATGAAGGTTTACGGTAAACCGTAGTACTGAAGTCGTATGTGTTGCGTGTGACTAGAATGTCGAGAAACGGAAGAGAATTGCAAGTCTCAACTTCAAAAGTGAACTGAATAGCAGGATCAATAGAATTCATTGTTGAAAGAACTTTATTTAAATCATCTTTATTACCTTCAAACAGGGTAAAAGTATCGTCTACGTAGCGGAACCATACAGGGAAGTTTAAAATTTCAAACAATCTTGATTCATAATAATGCATGTAGATATCAGCCAGGATGGGACTGAGGGGGCTTCCCATGGCTAATCCCTCAGTTTGCTTGTAATATTTATTTTGGAAAACAAAATGTGTTTGTTTCAAACAGAGTTGAGTGAGAGAAATTAGCTCATCAATTTCCATGCAAGAGAAATGAAATTCGCGAAGTCTGGTTTCTAGACATCTTAATGCACCCTCCACTGGAACATTGGTGAATAATGATTTTACATCAAAAGAAACCATGAGTAAATTTCTAGGAGAAATGTTTTTAATCTTTTTTACAAATTCTATTGAATTTTTTACGGTGTAAATGTTATTGTCTAATAGAGTTGAAAATCTGGAAACTAAATATTGAGCTAATGGATACGAGGCAGTACCTAAATTTGAAACAATAGGGCGGAAAGGAATCCCACTTTTATGAATTTTGGGCAGAGCATATAATCTGGCACAATTCGCAACCGATGGGATAAGCGAATGTTTTAAGTTGCTTGAAATAATTTGTGAAGATTTAATCGCAGTTTTAATTTTTGACAGGTCCGGAGGTGCAGGATCTTTGGGGATCGGAATATATGGTCCTTCGTTTAAGAGTTTGGTGACACCATCGATGTAAGTGTTTTTATCCATGACGACTATCTGGCCACCTTTGTCGGCCTTTGAAATGATAATATTCGGGTTAGAATGAATTTCGCGCATTGTAGTTCTTTCTCTCGCAGTTAGATTTGGTTTCAAAGGTTTATTATTGAATTTAACATTATGAGCGATAAGATGTCTAATCATTTCTTTCTGTGAATCTGAAATTTTGCTGAACTTGAAAGCTTTTTCGATAGGAGCTAAAATCTTTGGAATTGACGGCTTACAGGTTTGCGAGAAGTTAAAATTATATTTTAGAATTCTCTCTTGTTCATCTGATAAACTAACATTAGAAATGTTAACTATTGGCCTAATGTTGACAATAGGAAGATTTTTTGAACTGCTTGAACTGGAAGACTGTAAAAGAAGTTTTTCGAATTTAACTGCAAGGGTGTTTTTATGACGGCTAACTGCGTTCTCCGTTCTCGCTAATACATATCCAAAATTTACTGTCCTTGAACAAAAGTCTTGATCTTGTTGTCATTCCCTTCTTTCCGTCAGTTAGCTATAAAGTTGCACATATTTTGCAGAAATTTAACTTTCGAGTCGTTTATTCTCCCATCAATAAAATTCCGAGTTCCATACTCAAGGACCCCGTTCCGGATATGAATTCCTGGGGGATTTATAGGATTCCTTGCCAATGTGGTTTAATTTACATTGGCCAAACTAAAAGAGCCTTAAAATTTCGCGTCAAAGAACATGAGGCATATGTTAGAAAAAAGGAAACTCAGAAGTCTTCTGTTGCTCAACATTGTTGGTCCGAAAATCACATTTTCAATTTTTCTGCTGCCAAAATTATTCAAAAAACATCTTCCATTGGAGAACTGGATTTTCTAGAGGCATTTCACATTCAAAAAAATCTTTCTGTTCTAGTTAACGATCCTAATTCCAATCCAATTTTGCCTTCGGCCTTTAAAGAAATTATGTTTTAGCTCTGGTTTCACCAAAAGATGGCGCCACGTGCTTATTCTTGTCCAGGCTTTCTTATCTTATCTAATCATTATTTCCGATCTTCTTCATTTACGGTTTCGCAGCTGAGGCTGATGGTTTGGTAAAAACCATCGAAACTAGTCCTGTGAAAATATTGAGAATATTACGCTGATTTTTGTTGTTTTGACTTCTGAATTAGAAGAAATAGTTATTTATGATTTGCAAGCTCAAATGCTTGAATTTTGCTTTTTATCTGAGGATTCGTTACCATGAATGTAAGCAATCTAATATTTAGTTTGAACAGAAATATATTTTTAATATTTTCGGCTTCAATAAAGATATATTAAAAGTTCTACGTTCTTGAATAAACTGTGTAGTTTAATCTCATGAAAGAATATTACTGTATTTATTATTTTGTTCTTAAGGTATTTGAATAAATTTGCTAGCTTAAAGTAGTGAGTCATAGTGGATTAGAACTGAATAATAACAGAAAGTGGATAAATTAAAGAAGAAACGTTAACATTTACGTTCGCCATGCATGTAATCTTCTGAAACTGAAACCTGAAAAATATTCATCCGATAAACGTGAAATTTAGGATTTGTATGCTAAAAATCGAAAGTATCATGAGTATGTCAAAGGTTTTATATATTAGATATATTAGTAGATGATGATAATTTTGATGAGTTCATTATTGCTAAAAAATATGGATGAAAGTGAGACATATTCTGATGAATAAAATATTCTGATGCCAGTAGTAACTCAAAAGTCAAAGATATAAATTACATAAATTGAATGTTTAAAGCCTTTTGATTCTCATTTCATCACTTATTTGCCATTTTGCGCACAGTTTAAGAAGCTACATGAAGACAAAGAATTAGATGATTGTGACAAGTTCCACTACTTGCTGCGATCTAGACCATGGAACTGGAATTAAATATTTGTTAGAAAATTAATGTGATTTCTTTACTAAGGTAGAAGCACATTTAAGATCTCCAGAATTCATAGGGCCTTAATGTAGAAAGTAATTCAATGTGGCCCCGTGATAGAATCCTGTTTACCTCATAGTTACGAAATGCCCAGCAGAGATAAGATGGCTTCCCGGCAAGGCGGGTTTAGGGTTTTCTATAAATGACGAGAAAAGGTAAGATTGCCATATTTGGCGTGCAATCGCCCATTTAGCGAGATGTGGCTACAAAATGGGCAATATGCGATAGACAGTTGGAGAACATTATGGAACGAATTTTTACTTGTTGGCCCAGAATGTTCTCGAAAGCAGGTCAAAGCTATATAAGTCCTGCCTGTATGTGGAATAAAAGTTGATCGTCAGTCTAGTGTCGAATACATCGTAGAGCGTCATCGAGTAAGTGTGTTGAGTTCCGAGAACAATCGACCGAGTCGGGATCGTACTCTTGTGCTTTGCCGTGAAGGTGTCTTCACTCTTATAGCCTGAAGCCTGTGTTGCTGATTGTTTCAGCATGTTTATAGTAGTTTTTCGACGACTGCAAACGTGTTTTTGGAGTTGTTCTGAGTAATACTGTGGTCATAACATAATAAAAGTCGTCCTTTACCACTTCAAATCCGCGAACCAGTAAGAACGCGACAATATACTAAGAGCATGGCAAAGATACAGTGTTGAGAGAATTAAAGATCTAGATAGTGATGACAGTTTCACGTAGTCGAATTTGGCGTCATTTTTAAAAGGGAGGTCATGGGTGAATAAAGATTACAGTTAGCCAAGTCAGGCCTTAAAAATGCCCCCTCCCAAACTATAAAGAGAAAACTCAGAAAAGGGAAAATCAGTACATTACTGCCGCTGGTTTTTTTTTTCGCTGCTAAAGAAATTTCGTATTTGATCAATGGTAGGTCGAATAAAAGTAAAGACTGCGTAATCGCCCTATTATACTCCGTTGAAGAAAAAATTAGGAAAATTAGGAACAAGAACTGTTCTCTGAAATGTTTCCGCTTGGGACACTTTGCCACGCACAGAGCTATTTTGTCCTGAAATAGGCTAAACGAAAGAAACCAGAAATAAAAGCAAACTCCCAGCAAGTGTCCAGAACACATTGGCAAATCAGCAGCAGCCCTCACGACACTAGAACTATTAATTAATGAAAATTGGAAAATTAAGAGGATCAGTTCCTTTTTGAGGAGTGGGTTCCAAAAGACTTACATTTTTAAGAGTTTCGCAAAGGAACTTGGTTTTAAGCTTCTCTGTATAGAAAATATTACTCACGCAGTATTTGAAGTTGCGCAAACAGATGCTAAGACTCACAATGGATATAAAATTAAATTAAATGCACAATCATAATACACCAGCTCTCGTAGCCGAAATCCTTGACCAGGAAAAGATATATGAGAAAATTCTTTGCATTCCAAAGGGATCTGTTCTAAAAGAGCTAAAACAATAGGCTGTGGGTGTCGGATATTGGATCTGTGTGTTCGGAAATAGAAAGTTTAAGATCCGAAATAGAATCTTACATTGGAAATTAAGTTACATGTGCATCTTCCCTCTAAAGCATTATACAACAAATTTTGTGAGCATTTTAAAGCAAGGTGTCATAGTTACTATTTGAAATTTTAACTAGGCCGCGGGGTAGTGATTTTAATATCTTCTCTTCCTTCCAACATCATTCAGAACTGCATTTTCGGTTTATTCATCTCCCTGATGGTTACCAAAATGGCTACTTATTACCAAATGACTATGTCCTTCGATTGATGAAATTTGAAAGATTCAAGAAATTATTTTGCGATATTGCTATTGAACTGAATTTTATGGTTTAGGTGCAAAGATTATGATATTTAATAAAAAAAGGTAACACACGAAACGTTAAAAAAACTCCCCTTTGGTCGTAATGTAAAATCTGAAAGCTTTCAGATTTTTTTTTTAAATTTGTGTTTTTAAATAATATTTATAAATTTTTCAAAAAATTGTGAATTATATCCTATACGATTTTTGAAATTTTCTTAAAGTAGATGTATTTTTAAGCACATCTACAAAAAATTTTAATTTTTTATTCAAAATTTCCTAAACTATACGTGAATTTACATATTGCCGAGTGTTGAAATTTGGCGTATTTATTATAAGCGATAGTAACGAAAATGTGGTTTACGCACTTTGTCAAAATTATTTGAAAATATGAATGAGGACTTTTTCCGCTCGTGGACAAGGAAGAAAAAGAAAGGAAAATAGGTTGCTATAAATAAAGAAGTTTGCCAAGTGAATTATTCTTGCGGAAAACTGAAAAAATGCGCCAAGATAAATTTTTAAATTTTTCCATAAATTTCTCAACAGAAATTTCAAAATTTAGTATCTAGGCATAATTTGAGCCGTAGAATCGAAATATAAAAAAGAATAGGTATGTTATTCCAGAAAATGTCGGATTTTGTTTCCAAATAGGTAGTTTAGAAAAAAGCTATATATAAATCTAATATAGATCTTAAGTCGCGCTTTCGAGACATGAAAAACGCAGTTTGAATTTCGTCAATCGACCCAGTAAAACGAGAGATACAGAACTGTCCTCCCTTTTTTTTGCGCAGTATATGTATGAGTAATAGTCCATTTTTGATTTATTGGGCGCTATGGATACTGAAATGCGTAATACCATATGATATAAAATACAAGGATTTGAGGCTATGAGAAGTGAATCCTTTTCTGATACTGCTAGGAAAATCATTAGAAGCATTTTTTTAGAATGATCGTTTTTTGCTCTAATGCAATATAAAGCTTTATCTGTAATTGTAGAGAACTTCATGCAACCTATCTGTCTTTGGATAAGACTTTGTACTAAGTTATTCTTCCTGCCGGAGATCACAAACTTTGCCATGAACAGAAGGGTCCGCGGGAAAAGTTCCAAAATCTTGGAAAACTGTATTTTGTTTTCTGATATTAGGTTTTGGGCAAATATTTGGAAAGTTGCTGGAAGTTACTTTAAGTTCAGAAGATTTTTACCTTTACTTCAGATCATATGTTTTAAAATACTATTTAAATTTAATTACTGTTTTTTTACTATAAGTACTCTAATGACTATATTTTAATTTAATTGCTACTTTGTTGTTGATTAATCTATAAAATACAAAGCACATAACGAGTTATAAAGTGTTGAAGTTTATAGTATTGTAATTCAAAACGAAAAATTTGAAAGTGTTTCTGCCGTTTTTAACATATTTTTTTTCCAATGGCGGGCCCTCAGCCGACTTCGACTTGGCCACTACTAAGGCCAGACATGGTGGTCACTTTATTATGGAGGCAACTAATAGGTGGACCCCATTTGCCTCCTATGAAGGGACGGATACTTACAACCATCCCTTCTCCGGAATGCGAGCTCGAGCCCATTGGTATCGCAGTCGGCTCCCCTAACCACTATACAGTCGGGGCGGCGTTTTTAAAATATCTGACATTGAAAACGCATATTCATTGAGCTTAGTAACTACCCAAGGTATCACCTATTTAATACTAAATTATAGAAAACAATAATGTTATCAAATTTAGCAAGGGATTCGAACATTGCAAATTATGAAGGATGTACATTTCTACGTATGTCTGAACCTTGAAAGTTGTTATGTTTACAACATTTATTAAAATGTAAATTCGACAAATAGGAATGAAATAAATCTTAAAACATGATCAGAATGAATCTAATTTGATTAAATATTCTCCGTAATGTTTCGTAAGTTATAGCAGAAACAGTTTTAATGAACATCGGTAAGTATATGGAAAAAATCTAAAGATTAAGTTACAGTTAGAGAAGGCAGAGCCAAGGTAATCATTGTTTTTAAATGTTGTACTATAATCTTAATTCCATATTTGAAATATTGTTTCTTACTTGAAAACATCATCAACTTTAGTTAGAAAGTAATAAATTAAAAGTATATTTCTTTGGCACATGATTTGTTTTTAGTATCTGGTTTGGTGAAATTTATAACTATGAAAAAATAAATTTGTAAAATAAAAAAAAATCTGAAAGATTTCAGATTTTAAATTACGTCCAAAGGCGCGTTTTTTAACGTTTCGTGTGCTACCTTTTTTTATTAAATATCATGTACTACGTACTCAAACCACAAAATTCAGTTCAAAATCAATATCGCAAAATCATTTTAAAATGAACATATGTTTAGAATTTCCGTAGGTCTCGTGCGTGAGATAAAAATGTTTTTTTTTCGTACAGTGTTGCCATTGCTCGCTTTGAAATCATTTAGTTTGTTAATCAGAAATTCGTTGAAATGTTACAAAACATAAAATCGATAATAAAGCAAATTTCAAATTCAAAATTAGGGCTTCCAGATGCCCATATTCGCAGTAGGATTACGTCATTCAAAATTCGATGGCTCTAGGTTTTATCACAATGCGAGAAACATGCATACATTTATGCAGATTTTTCATTATTTAAAATTTAATGCAGAGCGATAACATTTAGTGGCAACAATTTGAAAAGTGAAACGGGCCTTCAGAGTGAATCGACGCAAAATCGCAAAACGAAAGTAATAGTCCTTCGGGACTAAATCCCTTTGGACTAATAAAAGTAATTAAATTTTTAAAAAATTATTTCAGCAATGCCCTCCTTTCTGTAGAATTTTCTTCTCCTCTGTGTAGAATTCTATATTGTCTTCTATAGTATATGGAATTGGATTGTATAATAAGAGGTAGGTATCCGATAACTATCTGCCAAAGCCCCTTTATTGCTATTTTAAAAAAACTTGCAGTTTTCTCCGATTAAAATCTCGAAAAGAGACTTGGTACCTTTTGAATGACATTTTTTATTTAAGAACTTTCGTCTATTTTTAATGAATACTATTAAGTGATTTTGTAAGACAAAAGGATTTCAAGCTAAAAAATATGTTTTGCTGGTAATTTTTTTTAATTAAATTTTTTGAAGAAAAATTTTAGAATTATAAATTTTTTTTTTCTCCGTCAATTTTGAATGTTTTTCCGCCAATTTTTTATTGCCTATGTTAGAGTGTTCTTTATAACTTTAAGGCTCGATTTTGCGATTAATGAATTAGTTTGATAGGATTAGCTTTCTCTGCGCTGTGGATTGCATCCTATTTAATGTTTTAGTAGTTTGAAGGATAACTACTCTTTATTATTGCGTGGTATTATGAGCACTTGTACAAACATTTCTGAGAAAAATTCCAGCGTTCTGTTTTGTTTCTTCTGATAAGAATAAATTTTTTAAACTTTTTATCGGACTAGTGCATTCAATCTGTTACAGACCCCTACACACGCGACATTATATTATGCTCTGAATGGTAGCAAATGTATCGGCAGAATAATATGTAAATGCTAAGAAACTGTAATTTGATTCCTGCAAGATGTACCGAGTAACCCAGTTAACGTTATTTTTACTTGAGATTTAATGTAACATTTCTCAATGTCATCAGTGATATCAAAGACAGTATATCTATACTGGTCATACATATCCAGTAAGTATAGTATATACAAAAGTATAGTACATCGATGCTGGTATCAAAAACAGAAAGCATTATGCACGTTAATTGTCCTCTGAATGGTACTGTACTGCGAATCTGGGAATTTTGTGCAAGTCCAGCTTTGTGTATGATCAATGTAAATGTTCAAGTGATCTTTTCTCACTGATCCTACATTTTGGAGCGAAATTATCAGATATTTCTTCCTATATTTTAAGCAGCGTCTTCAGTAATATTGGTGGCAATTTTCTCTTTCTCGGATGTATGACTGTTTATGTGTGTATTGTGTGTTAATTGCTCCGATGATATAATAGCGATTGCATTCAACAACTTTCTGAAAGGCAGCTCTGAAGTTTTAAAACCCTCTAACCTAAAATATTTTTTGTGATATCTGTACGAACGTATATATACGTGCATATTAAAACATGTCAAAGAAATTAAGGCAATATATTAAAAGTACATAAATCCAGGTATAAAATGCCACGAAATTTGTTACATTAAATCAAAAAAATAAATTTTTCTGGTAGTAGTTTTGGGAAATTTGTGCTTTCTTAGCGAAACCCCTGGCCGGTCAGAGGGTTAATGAAAATCAGTTTAACTTTGTAAGGTTACACTTTCTGGTAACGCTACTTTTGTCTAATAACCCTAACATAACAATTTTTAATTTAAACGTAAAATTGATTTTATTTAATAAATATTACATTCATGTATTACAGATGTTTTGCTGACATTTAGGAGGACTCACTGGCGTAACACCATTGACTCGTCTTCTCTTTTTTTCGTACTTTTCAGTTTTCCTACACGAACGCTGTAATTCAAATGCTAACAGTAACTGCCAGGAAGCTCTTACATAATGATACGCATTTTCGTCAAATTTTTCGAGTGTTAAAAATCACAAATTAATTTCCAAATTTTCCCTTAATGCTGTCCTGCCTGTATAGAAATTCGAGACATGTCAGAATTGAGCAATGAGTAAGCATTATTTTGCATCACAATGGCAACTACTTTTCTCTTCAGCAATCTGTCAAGCCGATAGCCATTAGTATCAAGATTAATGTATGTAAACGAGAGCGAGATGTACGAATGATGTGGTCAGTTATCCTGTGAACGGAGAAACATTCCATCATTTTGATTGCGTGTGAAGGGGGGGGAGTAATAAAAGTACAAAATTCTTTATACGGCTTATCCTTGTTTAAAAGAAATTTTTTTTTGATAGAGTTTTCCTCTGATTGCATATACTGCACTGAGAATGAGAAAAGAAACTGCTTTTTGTTCCCAAATTGAAAATAAAAAGCTTTGCATCCGATGGATTAAATTTATCCAAAAGAAATAACAAGGGTAATAATAAGCAGCAAACCCTAAAGCAATTTAATTTTACACTGATATTTTAATTTTTTTTGACCGATTATAGAACTAAAGTTTGAACAAAGTTGAAATTTGAATGTAAATTGGCATCTTCTTTAAAATTTAGCATCTTTGTTTTAAGCAATAATAACACCAAATTCGGATTACGGATTTTGTTTTTATCTTCAATTAATTGCTTTAGTATTTTCAGTGATGCATTATAAATATTTATTAATACTGTACGAAAACCTATTTTTCAAGTTATGAAGAATATTAATCAATTTTTTAAATTTTTTTAAAAAATGCTCGTAAGAATAAATTTTTGCCTTCTCCCTGTTGTCGTCTGTTACTTCATTTTACGTTAGGTTATTTCGAAGCAGGAGAGATGAAAAATGAGAAATGCCCTGGCCGGGAATCGAACCACGGGACTCTCGGATACGCGTCAAGTGTGCTGAGCACTTTATCACGAAGGCATGCGAAGAAGGAGGGAGAAATACCTTATAGTGCAAAGAAATTCATTTTGAAGATTTCAAAATTGTGTAACATGTATGTATATATTCATTACTTCTTAGAACTTCAAACAATGTTTCAGAAATACTACAAATAAAACATATTGTCTCCTGCTATAAAAATGTTTAATAGCGGCAAAATATATTAGAATATAACGTTTTTCTCTTCATTTACGTTTGTAAGCAAATGCAAAAAGTGAAAATTATTCTGATTATGTTTTTTTTCAAAGAATAGTTTGTGGCATTAACTGCAAAGTATATTTTTAAACAAGTTGTCGCTTATATTTTAATGAGTCTCTGAAATTATCATCAAAGACTCGTATTTTCAGACTCGCGTACCTTTTCTCAGGAATTACTACTCACAGGTACCTAAAAGTTTTATGCCTTACTTATTATATTTTCTAATATTTACGGAAATGAGCTTTTTGTAATAAACTAAGAAAAACAAATTTCACAATTTTTTTGTGTGTGAGAAAAGTGCTACATTTTACTAGGCTTAATAAAATATTCCATAAATTAGTCGAAAATTCAAAATGTTTCAAAAGCTCATTTCAGTATGATCAGATAGGTGTACTTTCATTACACAAAAAATTTTAAGCGTGTATCTACAGCAGATTTTGAGAAAAGGTACATCGAAAATGGCCAATTTAACATTGTCGATATAGGGGGTTCCAACACCCCGCAATGTCCTTGCGATCTGGGAAGATTAGATAATTATTTAGATTAAGTGATGTTAGGTTTTTCTACAAGCTGATGAGTCGTAGCGATTCTGAAAATTTCTGCACGAGCAACTGAATTTTAAATGGCTGAGAAATAATCAGATTACTTTTAATCTTACGTTATTCAGTCAGAAACGTTATGCCAAACGAACTGCGTTATTTTGTGGCATTCCAGGGGTCAAGAACTATTTTGTAGAACCGCTTCTATTTCCGAAAATAGTTCTTTGAAGTTCAATGTTCTTCGAATTTCGCTCTTTGCAAATGCTTTCCGTTCACAAAAATACTAAAGACACTTCTCAAGGGATTTTTTTTAGACATGGAAAAGGGAAAAGGCATACAACATCTATTTTTAGAAGCATTTTAAAAAGAAACCTCCACCAGCTTTCTCTTTCACTAGCTTTCTTACTTGCACTAAGACAAGAAATTGCATCAGTGAAAGCTCTGCAACCTGTTTGTTTAATATACTTTGATTACTTAAATACATACAATGAACATACACAGAAGCTCCAAATATTTGAGCTTTGGTAAGTTGGAATTTTCAACGAAAGAATTGTCGAAACTAGTAATTGGAATGTAAGTCAAAGGGAAAATCCAAGCATGCATTTTGAAAGTCAAACTAACTCAAGATCGAATTTTCCGTATTTATTTTAAAGAGGAAGAAGTTCGCTTAGTTTGGGCTTGCTTGACACTTTGTATCATGTTCCACCTTTTAGAAAAAATATATGAAATATTTTCTTTAATCCTTTTACAAAGAATGTTTCCAGTAGCTAGTTTTTCCTCATACTATTACAGGGTAGGTAAAAAGAATTTGCTGTATAATATGGAAAATAGTTGTCTTAAAAATTAACAAAATAATAGAATATAGATCGTTTGCACCCATTGTAAGGATCCAGTCAATCTGTGGAATAAAATAAAAGCTTCATTCTGATGGCCAGAAAAGATTGGAAGATGCTTTATGTCTTTGCACTTAAATAAAAACGTTGTGGAGCCATTTTTTTTTTGAAGCAGAAGTTGTGAAAAGTGTGCAACGCCTTCGCCGGGACTCGAGCCTTGGACCTCTAGAAAGGGCGCCCATCGTGCTGATCACTACAGCACGAAGGCATGCAAAGAAGGTGCAAGAAATACCTTATAACGTTTAACCCAAATATTTATTATTTTTATTTTGCTTTAAACTATATTTGTAGCTAAAATTCATGGAAAACTTCAAGCAGTTTCCTTAAAGATACAACTGAAATTTTAAAGAGAATTTGATATCCGAATACTAAATTTATGGAAATATAAATGTCAAGACATTTTAATTTTGCTGTGTCAACAATGAAAGCAAATATAGAAGAAGAAATATAAGAACAAGTTTAAAAGAAAAAAGGAAATAGGAAGAAAAAGCAACAATTTGCGGGAAAATCTACTTCAAACGAATTGCATGTGGAACGAGAAGGTTTACGACTGTAGAGACATTAGGTTATTTCGAAGCAGGAGACTTGAAAAATTTTTCGCGGGACTCGAACCACGAACCTCTGGAACACGCGCCCAGCTTGCTGACCAGTACACCACGAAGGTATGCAAAGAAGGCGGGAGACATACCTTATATACTTCCTCTTTTAAAGGGCGACTGGGGTTTAGGGGACCCAATCGCCAAATCCCGGTGGTGGAGAATCATCATCCACCACCTTTTTAGTTCGAGCGCCAGTTGTAGAAAATTAAGATTTTTGAAGCTGAAGAGATGAACAACTGAGCAATGCCCTCGCCAGGACTCGAACCACGGACCTCTCGAATACGAGATGAGCGTTCTGACCCCAACACCACGAAGGCATGCGAAAAAGGTGGGATAAATACCTTATACGACATATTTTGCTTAATTTTTTCCACATAGCGCAACGCGTCAAATGTGTCAGCAAATGAGCTTTTGCTAATGGAAAAGATACAAGAAATATCCTCGCAGGCAAAAGTAAAGAGCGGCCGTCTTTCCAATGAATTGTTGTAAAAACTCAATTTACGTTATTGAACATCATATCATAGCATTCATTATCCCAGGATGTCTCAGCCGAGTTGAAGATAGTTGAAGACTCAAGAAGTTATCCTCAGGATGTATATGGATACCATCTAAAGATATTTTTCGTATTATAAAATGAATCTTTCTTTTCATTCATGTGTTCAACATGTCTAGCTATTTTAACTCTGAAAGGTTTCAGATTTTAAATTTTGTTCAAAGGGGCGTCTTTTTAATGTTTTGTGTGTTATTTTTAGTTATTAAATATTATGTTCTTCGCACTTAAACCATAAAATTTAGTTCAACAGCAATATCGCAAAATTATTAAAATGAGCATATCTTTAGAATTCCGCTTCTGGAGATAAAAAGTTTTTTTTTTCGTACAGTGTTATCATTGCTCGCTTTTAAATCGTTGAGTTTATTCATCAAAAATTCGTTTAAGTTTTATAAAATATGAAATAGATAATAAAACAAATTCCAAATTCCAAATTTGGGCTTCCAGATGCGCACATTCGTGTGGAAATTCAAAATTGGATGGTTCTAGGTACCGTTGTTTTTTCACATTTGAAGAAATATACATACATTTGCGCAGATTCTTCATTACCTAATTTCTTTAAATATAATACAGGGCGACAACCTTTGGTGGTAACAATTTGAAAAGTAATACAGCCGTTTATAGTGATTCAACGGAAAATCGCAAAACGAAAACAATAGTCCTTCAGGGAAAAAGCCCCTTTTGACTAAAAATCTAATTGGTGTAATATGCATAACGATGTCTAGTACCTACATTATGATATTACCTTGGAGGGCGGAATATAAGTTTGCCACTATGTAAACGAAATATCAAAATACTAGGACGAATAGAATTTGAGTGTTCAGAGTATTACATTAACGTGATAATGCCATGTTAGGTACTAAATGAATTTAAAAACGAATTAAAAAATCTGAAAGCTTTCAGATTTTATATTACGCCCAAAGGGGCATTTTTAAACATTAAACATCAAGTTCTTCACACTTAAACCACAGAAAATTAAATTCAATAGTAATATCACAAAATATTTAAAAACAGCATATATTTAGAATTTCCGATAGACAGTCTCGCGCCCTTCTTTATTTTTACAAAATAGGAAATAGATAATAAAACAAATTCGAAATTCAAAATTTGGAATTCTAGTGTCTATGTTCCGGTGGAGGATTACGTTATTCAAAATTTGATGGCTCTAGATACCCTCGTTTTTTCACAACGCGAGAGAAATACACACATTCATGCAAATTCTTCATCATTTAAAGTTTCTAACTCGTCTCCACGGTAACAAAAGGTTATGATGTTATTATTGAACCATAAATGTGGTTATAGATAAATGCAATAAGATCTACTTCACCAAGATTAATCAAATGGTAAGCAAGCAGGGTGTTTATATTTTCAACCTTTTCTTAAAGCAGCTATTAGATCCTGTCTAGAAATGTCTTCATTTTTTTAAAATTATTTTTGAAATATTTATGAAAATATGACTTATTTTCTTTAATTTCTAAACATATCTAGATGGCTTGAATTTGCCTTTCACCGGTCTTGGAGAATATAATATTGTATGCATTATATATAAATGATACATGAATCAATAAAATGAATTTCTTGTGGTTTAAAAATTAACTTTTAAGAAATTAACTCTTAAGGAATTTAACCATTTTTTATACACATAATTGTGGAAATCGTAAGTTTGCTTAAAATAAGAGTCAGTAAAATTTATATATATGTTGAAAAATAAACAACGCGAATGAAGCATATTTCTAAAAACTGCTGAGCAATATATAATAATGTTTTTCATATACATTTTGGCATGTCTAATGATTGTCTGCTTGGCACAAATCTGTATCTGGTACAACAGACTGTTATATGTTTTGCTCGTCAGACGAAATATGACTTCAGAAGCTGAAATTATTCTAAAATTCTTTCATTATATAATTTGAGTAATGGATTTGGTTAAATGCCAGTTTTGAAAAACGACTCCAGTTTCCAAGAATGAAAAATGTCCTACGTCAACATTTAGAAACATCTAGTAAAAGTGGTTTGTGAGAGAAAATTTAGAATAAGAGCTATAGAATGAATGAAATGAATTTCAGAGAAAACATTCGTACTTTGCGTATTACCGCTTCAACCATTTGTTTCAGATTTAAAAGTAATTTAAAAACGGTTTGCTTTGAAGAAAAGAAAAAATCTGAAAGGTTTCCGATTTTAAATTACGTCCAAAGGGGCGTTTTTTTAACATTTCGTGTGTTACCTTTATTTATTAAATATCATGTTCTTCGCACTTAAATTATAAAATTCAGTTCAAGAGCAATATCGCAAAATAATTTTATAATGAGCATAGCTTTAGAGTTTCCGATACACAGTCTCGCCCACTGGATATAAAAATGCTTTTTCTGTACAACGTTGCTATTGCTCGCTTTGTAATCCTTGAGTTTGTAAATAAGCAATTCGTTAAAGGTTTGCAAAATATGAAGTCGATAATAAAACAAATTCCAAATTTCAAATTTGGAGGAGAATTACGTTATTCAAATTTGATGGCTCTAGATACCGTTGTTTTATCACAATGAGAGAGAGACACATGCATTTATGCTGATTCTTCATTATTTAATTTCTTTAAATATAACACAGGGCGATAATACTTGGTGACAATAATTTGAAAGTGAAACGGCGTTTGTAGTGAATCAATGCAAAATGCCAAGACGAAATTAATAAGCCTTCTGGGCAAACGGCCCCTTTGAAATAATTATATTACCATCATACTGCCTTCGATTAGCCAGTCCTTATATAAATGTTGCTACATGCCCTTATATAAATAGAATACTAGGAGTTTTTTTAAATATGTCAATATAACATAAATATATGCTAGTAGCATTTAAACTAAAAGCAGAGTTTTTATCTCAGCAGCTCCATACGCTATAATTCAATATGCAAGTGAAATAACAGATATTAGAGACAGCTGTTTTGAATGTCGTGTTTCTGAGAAAAATGATATTGTCATCACTCATTAGAATGTCTTATACTTGATTATTTGAAAACAGTGTCAAACAAATATATAACTTTAGCATCTCAGAAAATAAAATCTTATACCTGTACACTACATAAAAAATTAAGTGTCCAAAGGAATTCGAGTGTCCGCATTTTCTCGTAGCTTTAAAGCTTTGTAAACATGCCCCTTCAACTGAGATACAGATTGTATCTTATATAATAATTTTATCAATGGCATGTCGTTCACAGACTTCGAGGGAGTAATTTATGAAAACCATTCTGCCTCTTTGCAAGATTAGTCACAGCTGAAGACGAAATTCCATTTAGAGAGATACAAGAAGGCTTGGACAAAATTGAATAATGATGCAAGAAGAAGAGATTCAAATAAACCCAGATAAACGTTACTCTCTGCTTTTCTGCAGCCATAAGATTCGAAGTTCAGTTAATATCAGCTTAATTATTTTCGGGGTAAACATTAGCACTCATCGTTAATCAAGTACTTATGTGTCATTATAGATCACAAGTAAAGTTTTCAAGAATAAATTAATCTTCTACCCAGCAGTATGCGGCTGTCACGAGCCAAACTGCGACTATAGTTCGCGCAACTCCAAGTCAACAATTTCTGCCCCAACGAGCGGACAATTTTATTAAGAATAACATAGCCAGAGTAAAGCTGAGAAAACTTATTACGTACTGTGCAACAAAAAACTCAGCTGTAAGTGGGCACAACAAGGCAACCTAGCAGTTGGCATCTTTCTCGATCAGAAATTAACCTGGTAGCTATGCGTACCTTTTTCTCAGAACATCATAAGTCCCTATGATTTGTAAGACTATGTAATGACACTCTGCAAAGTAGAAGCACAATAGTAAGCCTCATTACTCAAGTATCATTAGTATTGAAATGCTTCCTTCAATAGTACCTGCATGCATGTTCTCTTTTTTGTGTATGTTTAATTGTAATTGCATTTATATACAATCTGCATTTATGTATAACCCTTGTTTCGTTTTGCTCCTCATTGTTACAACGGAATTCAGTCGTCACTTCAGTTGTATTATAATTATTACCTTGTTCAATTCTATTATCATAATTGCTTAATGCAATAGAGTAAGTGATATTAATAGCACCTTCAATGTATTGTTTAAAAGCACTTTGTGAAGTTAGCCTGAAAGTGGTATAATATATGATAAATATTCTGAATGTTAAGTCATATATCTGCAATGCAGTTTCATGTATCTTAAACTGTAATACTGTAACTGTGCTTATTAAGTCCTAAAATTACAACCAGTAATCTCTATCTGAACACAGGACCATCAGTGATCTCACTTAGTTGGTGATTAGCACAAGACTGTGTAGCCTCTGATGACTTACGCATCGTTTTCATCATGTGCTTGTAACAGTCTCTTCTGCCTGGCCCTCCTGCGGAGAGGGGTGCAGCAGCATTAGACCACTTCTGCAAGGAGAACAATAATTCTGTGAGACAAATTTTATAGCCGTAGGGTCATCAGTCCTCTTCTAGAACGTAAAATTTCGCGCAACTAATCGTAAAAGACTTCAGCACTTTAAAAAAATATCTATATATAATAATCAAAGTACTTTGGTTTGTAAGAAACTCTGTTCTCCATAGGGACTTCGCCAAAATGCTTCAGAGTATGTATATCTCGATAGCGCTTCATAATGCTTTCTCAAAATGAAGTGGTCTGGGTTTCAGAGAAATTCAGGACATTTTTAATAAGGGTGAATTTGTGAATCAGCATCTTTCACAGTCCTTATTGGTAACTTTCAATTACTGTTTCTTTTTGTGCTTAGTATCAAATAATCTACGCTTACCTTACTGTAAAAAGCAATGCAGATCTACTTTAACAGCCAGCTGGATTTCATTTCTGAACTGATGTTGCTGCATCAGAGCACATATTTTAATGTATGAGAAAGCTCCGATCTATTATAAATCTTAACATGAAGACTGTATGATGTTAATACTATATTGTTACGTGCGTACGGGCTCGTAACAGATTGAATGCACAGGTGCGATAAAAAGTTAATAAAATTTATTCTAATCACAAGAAGTATAAGAAAACGCTGGATTATCCTTCAAAGATATTCATTAAATATCACTATATCACACAATATAAAAAGTAGCTATATTTTAAATTACTAAAACGATGAAAAGAACGCAATCGAGAGAAGCGAAAGCTAATCCGATCTCACGACGAACTCGCTAAAAGTAACAACAATAGCTCATTAAAACAGCAACTAATAAACAATTGAGCTGAGATGTTTCTCTCCGGCTTTTATAACTTTTTAAATCAGCCGCGCGAGACAGTTCTAGCAAATTCTGGAAAGCAAAAAGAGTAGAATTAGGATTACGGGTAGCTTAGTAGTCAATTACATTTATTCAAATTAAATATTAATTACGCAGACAAAATTTTATTCAATGTTAAATGTACGTGCTCTTGTATTTTTTCTTTTCCGCTGTAGCTTTCTCTTAAAATACGACACTCGCTACATTGCACTAGGAAATAAAACAATTAATTGTATTTCTATTAAAAATATCTAACTAAATACGAAATTCTTAACACTGCCCTCTTCCCAAAGACTGCACGTTCCGGGCAGTACAGTCCCTGGACATGAAGCCTCTTTTGCAATTAAAGCATCAATTAAATGATGCACATTACATTACAATAACAAACAACATTTAATAATAGTAATTGCAATAAATAACTTCAAATAATGGTAATTGCAATAAGTAATTAAAACAAATGAAATACAAATGCAAATCAAATCATGTACAAATTTAGAAACACAAAGGACCATGGTCTTATATTATTTACATTATATACACTACATGCTGTGGTTATGGTAAGGAGCTAACTTGTTGTAATGAACGACTTTAGGCTTAGAGTTCGGTGACTTACAAATCCGAACCACGACGTCGTTCAGCCTGTTTAGGACTGTGTGCGGAACATCCCAAGGTGGTGACTGTAGTTTAGGACAGAGTCCTTCCTGTTGAGTCAGATTCAACAACCACACCTTGTCTCCTTTGTTGAATCGATGTCCAGTAGCTCTCGTGTCGTATCGGATCTTCATTCTCTCGGTCACCAAGAAGACTCACTCTCGTGCAAATTTGCGCATCACTTCAAACCGGGGTTGGAGATCTTGGACGTATTTCTCAGGCGATGAATGCGCATACGAAGGCCGATCAAGCAAGAGATCACATATCAGACGAAGGTCACGACCCGTGAGCGTCAGGCATGAGGGAACAGCCGGTAGTCTGGTGTTTTGCTTCGACCCTAGTATGATTTCTGCAGCTTTTTGAGCAGGGTCTTTCAGATTAGACGTCGACGTTTCCACGTGAGGAACACTTCTGATGATGGATGATTGTGTCCAATGACGCTGAAAGCAGTTTGTTGTTTTTGAATTCCAAGAAAAAAATTGTATTTCCTTAAAACGTTCAATCCGAGTATTCAAGGATCTGTAACATCCGCCACATATGCAGTGTGGTGGTATGCCGCACTTCCAAATGTTATGTTTACATTTAATTTCCTATCTATGTGGATTTCATTGCCATACGCAGTCTGGAAGCTAACGCAGGATGGCTCCAAATGAGTTTATCTTTTAATTGTTGAGCTAAATCTTTCCAAATGATGGTCACCGTAGCTCTTGTGTCAATGATCATATTGCAAGGAACTTCATAGCTATGCTCATTGATGGATAGTCCATTACTGTTGCCACTCACTTCAGAAATCTTGAGTGCTTTTTCGAGATATCAGTGAAGTTTGGAAAAGCTTCTCTATAAGGTTTTCTGAAGTTTGTCTACGCCCTTTAAACCCAAAACATAGCATTCTAAGCCAAAACCAAAATGGAAGACCGGTTTGAATTTTACTCAGAAGAGCAAACCGCTGTCTTAGGTTAAGGGAAAAAAAGATGAATGAAAACTTTTATGAATTTAGAAAATTCCCAAATGTTTCGAAATAAGAAATTTCATGAATGGAAGCTTTTATGAATTTAGAAATTTCTGCCTGGACAGCGAGTAGAACGTTATTTAGTAATTTTAATAATCTGTAAGATTTTGTAACAGTTATTTTAAGTTTATGCACCTATCCTATCTTTTCTAGCTTCAGCTTACAATTTCCTACCAAAATGTATTTTCAGAAACACGGTTAATGCAAATGAGTAGGAGTAGTATTCAAGTCGATGTTTTACTGACTTCGTTAGAGAGCCCGAGTTCCTGACTAGGGCGCGTTTGCCTTTGGCTACGTCTCTCTCTAAACTATTGCTACGCTCGGTCGTACTTTAGGCCCTTAATAGCTCTGCCGACTTAATTGAGATTTAGGGGCCAACTACTTAGAATCTTGATAGCTTCGGCTATATCTTTTAGTTAAGCGTTAGCTAAATTTAAATTTTTATTAATTTAAGTTCAAGCCCAAGTGGAGGCTTTGCTGTACGCTCCGAGGCAGCAGCTGACTGTGTTGATATTTATTTTAAGAAATAAAGGGTAGTTAACCCTTCTTGAGTCTTACGTCTCTGTTCTAACACTCAAGCGATTATTCGCTTCTCAGTATAAGGGGATCCTCAAACTGAACTGAGAAATAAAAGGATGAAACCCCACAAATTAATTAAAAGTTTCGAAGTCTAAAAAAAAAAAAAGGCAAAACTCAGCAGCTGTAACTAAACGCGATATATTTAGGTGAAGAAGAAGTTTTAAGGACCGTATATTACTGAATAGTAAAGCAGGTAAAATACTCACTTGATAATTTACTGTACCGTAATGAATGGTATTACCTTTTCACTAGTTTTATATAAATCTTATATTTTAATAGCTTTTAAAATGAAATCAGGAAAATGTAACTAATTAGACTTAACTATTTTAGTGACTAATTTCATTTACATATTATTAGCGAAAAGTCAGTGTTCTGAATTAATAAAAACAATCATCGCATTGCATTTGTAGATGATCAGAAATACGTTTAAAGCCCAGCGTTTTAACCGACTGTTAAGTGCGTTTTTGGTTTAAAAGATTTAATGTTTTTACCTTAATGATCTTTAGACATACAAATGATTGAAGGTCTATTCAAGATCCAGTATATTGGTACGAGACAATAACAATATACCAAAGTCTTAAATATAAAAATTTTGCTTCAAAGACGAAATTTAGTATCCTCATGAAAATTATCTTTCCATGCAGGACAATGCTTCCTACGAAAAAACAAAAAAATGTTTTTAAGTTGGGGGCAAAAGTACATTAAACGAGCGTACCTCTGACAAGAAATATTGAGGATTTGAATCAGACCAAGAATCCAAATTGAGCAAATAGAAAACTGAAGTCAAGAGGAGTGAAGCCGACGTAAAATACATATTTCCAACCTTTTAATGCTCGAACCTTTTAAAGAAATAGTTTTCTTCATCAACTTCTTGACTTGTCTCCATATTATACAGCCTGCGACATGTAAATGATTGCGCATTAAAGAAAGTTGCGCAACTTAAAGAAAGCAACTAGAATAAGAAAATGAACAAAAATCTTGGAAAAAATTGGTTTATTAGATTTAGGTTTTATTATTTTTATGTAATTATCATATTTTATTTTGAAAGTGCAAATGTTTTTAAAATTAAATTCACATTCTGATAGCACAAGTTCGATTTTTATTAATGTTAAGGCTGCGCCTATTGTATTGATGCAATTCTATTATTATACTTTGCGTAAAAGTACTTAACAGTATTATCTGGTTCAAAAATATTGAACTTGCTTCTTATTTTCGGTAGTAAATTATTGACTTGACTAAAGCCTGTAGAGCGATTAGATATTTTTGTAGCAGGAGAAAAGAAAAATAAGCCATGCCTTCTGCGGGACTCGAACCACGGACTTCGAAACGCACCCAGCGTGCTGATCACTGCACCACGAAGGCAAGAGAAAAAGGCGGGAGAAATACCATATACTCCCCCTTTTAAAGGGCGATTGGGGATCGCCAAATCCCGGTGGTGGAGAATCATCATCCACCACCTTTTTTAGTTCGGGTGCCACTTGTAGAGACATTAGGTATTTTTGAAACGGGTTTCGTGAAAAATGAGCAACGTCTTTGCCGGGACTCCAACTGGACATCTGGAATACTCGTCCAGCGTGCTGATTACTATATCACGAAGGCATGCGAAGAATTACCTTATAAGCCTTCTTCTAATAAATAAGAAAAGTCAATAATGTTCTTTCGGTGGCAACTATTTTTCAGGTCATTTTTCTCAGACGACATTTAAATCCGAATAGTTAACGTGCCCGTATGTTTTGAATAAACTCCAGTGTTGTATGATACAGATTTATATCAATAAAAATAAATTGTTACATTTATGAATTATGTTTTTGTTGTGAGGATTTATTTATTTATTTCGACTAATATTTAAAGCAACTTTCCTTTCATTCTTAGTTTTCACCCACGCTTTCCTGCCAGAATGCCCATCAAGTGGCGCGCATTTATTCAAATTAAGGAAGAAAGAAGTGCTATTGAAGCGAAGCTTTCAGAAGGTGATTTTAGATCTTGTTTGCCTGCTCGAAGGCCACGTTGTTACTTTGATTTACTAGCTACATGATTTTGTGGCGCTGAGTGCTTCCAGCCATTAGGCTTGTTTCTGCCGGCTTCTACGAGTCAGAGCCTTTCTGTGCGTTTAAATTATCCTGTGAGACGTTCAGCTAGTTAAACAACACTTTATTTAAGTTCAATATTAGCTGCTTGAAGTAAGCGAGAAGTGTTGGTTTATGTAACCTAAGTGGGGCTGTATGTGATTGAATAAAGCGTTTTTCTGTTGCTGTCAAGACCTGGGAATAATTCCTCATACAGTCTATTGAAAGCTGGTTAGTTTACGCTTCCTAAAAATACGAGACTCTATTTTGTAATCAATGGGATTTTAATTATGACGATTAATCACTTGTGTACATTTGGTTATCGACCCTTTGATCATCATTGAGATTTTTAAAATTTCATCTACCTCCAAAAGGATCAATACTTACACCGGTTTGAAGGTCTAATTAAAAGTCTTAAAATAATTAGATAAATCTTACTAAAATAATTGCAGTATTAAAAAGTACAAATCAGTTGAATGCATATATAAATATAAATAATGCTGAGAAAAACAAAAATTTTTGTACCGAATTAATGATAATATATTAACATTTCTGCATTTAACATACAGTAGTGAAGTTCGCCCAACCTGGTATAACTGGTTATAAAACTGATATAAAAGGGATTCTGAAGAGAGTTTTTCATGACGTCTGTGCATGCGTACGTACGCACGTACCTATGTATATATGTATCTATCATAACTCAAAAATGAGGAGCCTCAGAACGTTGAAATTTTGTATATAGGGATGCTATAACATGTAGATGTGCACCTCGCATTTTGGTTGTAATCGGCCACATCAAACGTATATAAATATATGTAAATAACATGTATGTGCACCTCGCATTTTGGTTGTAATCGGCCACATCAAACGTATATAAATATATGTATATATATATATATATATGTCCATTCTGTTACTCGGCTCAGTGAGCTCACTCTCTTTATTCTTATAAGCTTGTAAATTGTGCTGTTTTTGCTTAAAAACGATTGAATTATGTTGTTCTTATCTTTTGGCTAAGATTTTTACGCGCTTAGTTAACCTGCATGCAATAATTGCGGAATTATCAAAAATTTAAAAGTTTTTTTAAGTGCGGCTAAGCCTAATTTTTGGTTATGATAGCGGCCATATATGTTTACATTTGAAGCTTAGCAGAAGAGTCTATTTGTTGCCAATCTAGAGAAATTAAGCTTCGCAACAACAAAGTAACGTCTTATTTTATTATTGCGAATTAAATTATGCTTGATTCATTATGGAATTATCATTTAAGTTATTAACTGGTTTTTGCGTACAAATTGTAATTTTAATTTTAAAAATTGTTTTTTAAGTGTTTTAACTGTACTTGGTGTTTTATGTTTTTCTATATCTTTCAATTTTTAATGAAAATATTTGGAATTTTTATATATTTTTTGCCTTACCGCGAAGTGAGAACTGAATTAATTAGTAGCGCATGAGTATTAGGTAAGCGGCGCTGGATCGTCTGTAAAAAACTGTTTCTTTTTTATTTATTTAATTTCTTTTATACATCGTTTTAAATTTACTATAGTATTTGAATAGAATTGTGGTAATTCTTCAGATGCGGTAATTTTTGCTCACTCTGAGTTATAAAATGAATGAGATGTAACTCTATTAAGTGAACCTAGCGCCAAAGTGTGGCTATGGTAAATAAATATAGTGAACTTTAAAGACAGCATTTATTCTATTGTGGTTTATGCGCTATCTACGAAATAGATTTAATTAAAAATTCGTCAACTGATAATTCAATTTGTTTAAATGAAATGCAGGAAAATTGTGTATAATTTAATATTCCGTATGGTGTACACATCAGATTTTTTATTATGGTTTAGAGAAAGGAGGATTAAATAATAAACTTAAAGGAAAATTAATGTTAAAATTTTATCTTGTACCAATAAACAAGTCGTTGGAAATGGGCAGAAATAAACATGTCTTGAACTATCGATTGCAAATGCATGCCTACAGTTAGAAAAGGAGTCGAATAACATTTCTGAGCATAGCATCTCTGGTTGTACGCTCTTTTGTGAAAACAATGCAAAAACATTCGTAAATTCGTGTCATTTTGAAACTTACTAATATTATCATTTGTACGAATAATAGTTTAACGTTCAATGCTTGCAAACTAATTTTTAAACTCAAGGGATATTTTGTATACATCTGCTTTCAAAAAGTTCACATGATAACTGTTTTAAATTATATGTGTACACTGATAACCAAAATGCTGAACTTGTAAATTGCTCCTTGCTCTTCTAAATTCAATAAAATGATACCGAATTTTTAATTGATGATTTTTAACGATAATTGTTATTCCTTTTTTTTGAATGATGATGAGTTTCTTTTTGTTTGTGATATAACAAAAGACTTTTAAACAAAAATTATCTCTAAAAATTTCTAAAACTACTGCTAAAGCAAATATATAGAAATGGATTTTATATGCATGACGCAAATTAATTTCTGGATCATAATTATGTGCCTAAGATTTAACAGATCCGAAGTCTTCATATCTCAGAATTTCGTTATATGTGTATAACGTAATATTTATTTTATTCGTATTGTTTTCTGTCCAATCAGCGGGCATTTGCTCAAGAGAAATTCGTAGGAACTATTCGAAACTACAGGTAGTTAAGTGTCTCATCACCGAGAACTTTGTACAGGGTGCACCAGTTGCAGTAGACTGTTTCTTCACTAAGAGTCACGGAAGACAGACACTAACAACGAAGCATTCCATTGCTGACGAAGCCGCTTTCATACTTCGGGTTAATAGTTCCGATTAGTCCAGTAACCTAGTTTGGTAACTAGTTTCATAGTTCGGACATTTCCATGGTAAAACGATGTTAAAAACCAGAGTGTCTGGTCTTAATGTTCTACCAATAATCAAACAATATTAGAAATTAATTGCAAAGTAACTTAAATGATATTAAAATATTTCTGCAAACAAGAGAAAATGAATGTCAAGGTTAATAGAATGACAAGAAAACGCACTGCATAAATCTTTCTTTAGCCCAAAGAGGTGCTCTCAGGTTAGTCTGGAAACGACATTTTGCGTCGAATCATTAAACGCTTTGAATCGCTTTTCAAATTCTGGCCACATAATATTATCGCTCTGCATTATATTTAAAGAAATTAAATGAAGAATCTGCCTGAAAATATGTATGCTTCTCAAATTGGGAAAAAACAACGGTACTTAAATTCATCAAATTTTGTGCACCCGAATACGGGCACCCGGAAGCCAGAATTTTGAATTTCGAATCTGTTTTATTATCTGTTTCATAGTTTGTAAAACTTTAATGAATTTTTGTTTAAAATACTCAAAGATTTCAGTGCGAGAAATGGTAAGATTGTAGAGAGTAAAGCATTTTTATGTACAGCGTGCGAGACTTTCTATCGGAAATTCTAATGCAGTTTTTAAATATTTTTAGCCCAAAGGGACGTTAACACAAATGCTATAGAAAAGCTTATCGAAACGCGTAGGTATATGTAAATGAAAAGAAAAGTCTTTTTGGGCGTAATATAAAATGTGCAAACTGTAGTTTCTTTTTTTTCCTTTTTGTCCAAAGGAACTTTGCCCCTGAAGGGCTATTGTTTTCGTTTTGCGATTTTGCGTCGGAAACATTAAAAGTCTGAATCACTTTTCAAACTGTTGCCACAAAATATTGCAGACCTGTATTATATTTAAAGAAATTAAATAATGAAGGATCTTCATAAATGTATGCAAATTTCTCCAAATGTGATAAAACAACGGTACATATAGCCATCCAATTTTGAATAACGTACGTTTCCACCCGAATAGGCGCATCTGGAAGCCCGAATTTGGAATTTGCTTTATTTGCTATTTCATATTTTGTAAAGCTTTAACGAATGTTTGATGAACAAACTCAAACGATTTAAAAGGGAGCCATGGCAACACTTTACGGAGGAAAAAACCTTTTTCATCTAAAGCGCGCGAAACTGTGTGTCGGAAATTCTAAAGATATACTCATTTCAAAATTATTTTGCGATATTGTTATTGAACTGAATTTTATGGTTTAAGTGAGAAGAACATGATATTTAATAAATAAAGGTAACACACAG
The DNA here is from genome assembly GCA_000611955.2 of Stegodyphus mimosarum. Classification (NCBI taxonomy): domain Eukaryota; kingdom Metazoa; phylum Arthropoda; class Arachnida; order Araneae; family Eresidae; genus Stegodyphus; species Stegodyphus mimosarum. The sequence goes on from KK112141.1 coordinate 173,766, forward strand.
AGCGTTGAAAAACAGCCCCTTTGGACGTAATTTAAAATCTGAAAACTTTCAGATTATTTAATTGCTTTTTCTGTTTCATATTTTGTAAAACTTTAACGAATTTTTAATGAAAAAACACAAACGATTTAAAAGCGAGCAATGGCAACACTCTACGACCTTTTTATTTAAAGCGCGCTGAACTGTGTATGAGAAATTCTAAAGATATACTCTCGCTCTCTCTCTTTTTTTTTTCTTTAAGCAGAAAGCTATTTTCCTGGTGCCAACCCTGACACATGATATTCCGAACTAGAAGGTACCAGTAGTGAGTAATGTCATAATGCAGATATATATAATACAATAAATGAATGCAGTGGAGAAAGTATACAGATGCAAAACCATAATACATATCAGATATATGTTTTTCTTTAATTTTGGGGATTTAAATGGCTGTTGGCCATTTTAAACCCCGAAATTTATGTTTCTTTTTAGATAGAATCAATAAATTTTTAACTATAATATTTAATTTCACAATTACTCTAACTTTTCTATTTTTTCATGAAATAAATAAATAAATAATAAATAAATATTTTCATGAAACTGTATTGCTACAGAAGATAGTAATACGATTTTAGTTGAACGATTTTTAAATCGTCATGTTGTTTCGAACATAACACGGGTAAGTAAAAATCTGCCTTAAAACATTCTTCTGTGGAGTGCCGAATTTCATTCTGAATGAACTTAAATTTCGAAATATGAACGGAAGAGTAAGATAAGTTTAATAAAAAAGATGATATTATAAATATATAACAATTTCAATTAACATTTGATGAGCTAAAATTTTGACAGCTAACTTTCAAAACTCTACTCGCGCGATTTTTACAGAACTTCGTACTTTGGCATAATTTTTGTCGTAGTATCGAAATATACAAAAAAATGGGCATGTCATTTCAGAAAAAGTCCAATTTTGTGTCAAAATACCTTATTAGAACACCGCTATATAAAAATCTAATGCATATCCTAAGTCGCGCTTTCGAGACATGAAAAACGCAAGTTGAATTTCGTCAATCACCTCAGTAGAATAGGAGATATAGAACTGTTCCAATTTTTTGCGCTGTATACATGCATAATATAGTACGGGAGACAATATGGATTTATTAAATGAGTAATTTTTTCATCAGCAGCTAGAACGTTCTTTCGAGTATTTAAAGGGTACTTTATTAGCCAACATACGTTAAACACACGTTACAGAATGATAGGATCAAAATATTCTATATCTAAGCACAAAGCATGCATCTGTCCGAACATTTTACTGGACAAATATATGCTCTTTCTTTAAAAAAGCTTTTTTTCCTGTGTCTTTTGAAAACTTGTCATATGCAAAAACAGTTTGCAAAATTTTCTTAAAAAGCCTTTAATTTACATATGTACAATAGTCTAAAAAATCGCATCAGAGAATAAAAAGTTGTCTGACTCCTTTAAAGAAGCCTTAGAACTTGTCTTAATGCAGATAAAGACTATTGATTTGATTTCTGATTGTCTTAATGCAGATAAGAAATTGATTTCTTTCAAAATTGAGACTGCTTTGAAATTGTTGGATAAGTATACAGAAAATTTACTCTTACTTAAATTCTTCAAACTAAGTGTAAATCTAAGCAAAAAGAATTTAGTGGAATTCAGACGAAAAGTCAATAGAACTTTCCAACCTTTGCTAAACTATATATATACAGTGTCAACAAACTTTTTGCTTCGAAATGTATGTTCAGACATCAGAAAATATTCTAGAAAAGTATCGGAGGTTGTTCTGAAATTGCCCTTCTTTCCAGTGTAAATAAAGTAAAAGTTTAGAAGGGAATTCCGAAGAAGATTCAAGACAGCCCATGAACCTTTACTCAGATTTTATTACCTCTGAAATGAAATATAAAATATTTTTATTTGTGCATTTGTTTGCTTAGATCAATTTCTTTCAAGAAAAAGTGCGTCGAACTCTTGGCATTATAAAAATTGCAAACGTTCAGTTAAAATAAACATTTAGAGTTACATCCTCAGCATTCATTAGTAGAAGATGTTTGTAGAAAAGCATAATTAATTCCTGTTAGTATCTTTATATTTTGATGAGGCAAGGATAGTATCATTTTATATGCTTTTGTCGCAACAATTTGTTAAAAAATACTTGTTTTACTTAAGATTGTTTTGACTTGTTTTACTTTTACTTTTAGACAACTTTTCCTTATAGTTTTATAATTCATGAAAACACGATACATTTCGTCGTAGCCAGTTTATGCTTTCCTTACGTATTTTTTCCGAAATAGTTGAATCCGTAGAAGTATTTTAATAAAAGACAACAGCGGTGTCAAAGGAGAAGAAATCTGGAAAATAAGGTGGTAACTGGCAAACCTGAAAGACAAGCCAAGTTTTGTTGCTCATGCGCCCTTTGCTCAAAATGGTGCATCGGGCCGAGTGGTCGAAAGATATTTGAACTTTATTTGTGCTACAGTACGTAATACGCAGGTCCCTGTGGTGTTACGTCATACATTTTTGTTCTACGCAAGTAGTAATGTTGCCTAATAGTAAGTGCACCTTTACGTCAAGAACAAATTTTGCCCATATCCCTTAAGTTGCATTTCTTAATCTTTCTTAATTTTCTAATCCTTCATTACGATCTTAATTATTAATTAAAAAATTAATTTTTTTGTTCAAAATTTGTTTCTAAATAAATTTATTTTGAAGGTGTACCTTACAATGGATTTGTCGCCTGCTATAAATTGAAATTTCTGGAATGTATTTAATTCCTAGGATGCTGCAAATAATATTTTGGTCATTAAAATATTCAAATAAAATTCCCTTTTCTCCGACAAACTGGAAGTCTCTTCGTGGTAGGATAATTGCAGATTTTATAACTACAACTGTCTACTTTCAATGGCACCACTGTTAAATAAATTATCTGATGTGGACAACACTTGACTTCCTCGTACCAGCTATTAAATTACGCATATATCTTGCTGCATTTCATTTAAACTTGTTTTTCAACTTTTAATAGAGATATATTTCTCAGTCAATTCATTCAGTTCTAAATTCTCGGCAAAGCAAAAATAAATAAAATCTCAAAGCACCTTCGCTAAAAATTGAAAAGTACAGAAACACATTAAACACCAAAATATAGTTAAAATAACAATTTATATAATTAAAATTATAGTTTGTACGCAGAAACAAGCAATTCGATCAGTGGGCAGGAAGACAGATTTTGCAGTGCATACAACTGAAAATTTTGATTTTGGTCCTGCTCGGCAAAAAGACACTGGAGCTGGTGTAAAAACTGACTTAATTTACTGTTCTACTAAGAGTTTCAAACGTGAACAAGTGACTGCTTCATGAGGCTTAGAAGTAATTAAACAACTTTCAAATTGTTGATAATTCTACAGCTACTGCATGCGGATTAACTAAAAGAATAAAAACCTTAACAGGAACATAAGAACCACATAATTCAGTCACTTTTAAAGCGAAAAGTGCACAGTTTACCAACATACAAGAATAAATAATATGATCTCATCGTGCAGAGTTACTATATATATATCCCTACTCTGTCTCTCTCTCTATATATACACACTTTTCGTGCAGCCGGTTGCAACCAAAAAGGATGTGAACAACTACATGTGATAGCAGTCCCATATAGAAAATTGCAACGTTCTAAGTCTACTGTTTTTTGAATTATTCAAGATACATACGCAAGTACAGATGTCACAGAAAAATAGCTTCTAAATCCATTTTAAACTCATTTGTTTTTGAAAATGAATCCTTTATTCTGTCCGCACCTACATATGTCTCGGAAATACATCGTTCAAATGGATTCAAGAGCTGTCAGAATAGATATTGTCGTTGAAATATGATACCAGAAATTTTTCACGTGTATTATACTTCTTTTACTTCTCACAAGGAACTAAAAATAATCTTTTGTAACAGCATTTTAATCTGCAAGTAGCATTTTCAGTTTTATTCGTTTATTTTTCAGCTATAACATCATGAATTGTTACTAGTATCATAAACTGCTCTGCGGTCGAGCCTTTTGAGAGTTATTTTGCTTTATAAAGTTCATGTACATAAACTCGAAATTTTTTATCCATGTTACCACATCGGTACTTTGAAAATTTACGAAAACTTAATCGATACATAAGTTGAGAGAATCTGTTCAACATGCAAAGAGAAATTGTTTTGACAGACCATAACTATCAAATTTCTGCCCTTACTATTTTGAAGCCATCTCATCATTAGCTTTTTTATGACGAAAACCGTACAGAACTAATTGAATTTTTTAAACAGAAAATAGCGCCTTTTCTCAAACTTAATGTCATAAAGAAGTAGTCAATAGTAATGATGAATAAAACACTGGTGTTTGTGAAAATTGCAGTAGCATGAAGGAATTAGGAAAACTGAACCAAACTTAGAGAAAATGTGTTGCTCATGTTCACTTGTATAACAGAGTCAGCCCAAGCCGACGAGAATTCTCGTGTCAAGGAGCGCTAGATTGCGCTTGCCGTTGTCAACAGCCTTGAGCATCTAACAGGTGACAGTACGATTTGCCTCAGTTCCGCCCCCAATTTTGATGGAGAGCACCCCGGGGGGACGGGTCCAAGGGTCTCCCCCACCCCTCTCCCCTTTTACTAAACAAAGTTAGGTAAGACATGCAAATGCTTAGAATTAGAAGACGATTATGCATGCGTGGCATGAGAAAACTGGCGGCTTGTTCTATGTATATAAAGAACGGTAAAGTTGCATTGACACCTGTTTATTGTCCTCTCTCCGCGGGGAACGTTTAATTAGTGGTCAATATGCCTCGTTAACAACGGAGAGTGCTATAGCGAACCATCTTCTGAAGCTGCCTATGCGCAAATGAATGAGATAGAATATGGTCATAAAAATGACTGGAAAGAAATCAATCTACTGGGGTATTTAGAGGATTTCTTGCCAGTGTGGTTTAATTTCCATTGGTCAAAATAGGAGAGCCTTAAAATTCCGCGTTAAAGAACATGAGGCACATTCTAGAAAAAAGGAAACCTAGGAATTCTCTGTTGCCCAGCACTGTTGGTCAGAAAATCACACTTACCGTTTTTCTGCAGCCGATATTATTCAAAATCATCTTCCATTGGTGAACTGAATTTTCTGGAGGCGTTTCATACTGAAAAAAAATCTTTCTGTTCTAGTTAACAACCCTAAATCCAATTCATTTTTACCATCAGCCTTTAAAGAAATTATGTTTTAGCTTTCTTATTTCATCAATAGCTGGCATCAGTAGCTTGTCTTCGTTCCCGTCATTCTAATCCTATCATCATATTCTATCTCGTTCATTTCCACTTAGGCAACTGAGGGGGATGATTCTGTATTTAAATCGTCGAAACTGGTCATGCAAAATTTACGAACATGACTCTAATTCTTGTCGTTTAACTTCTCCGATAATTGGAATATGCTCACATTTCTACTATTGTCTCTTTGGTTTAAAAATTATAATATTTCGATATGTTCTATGAAAAGATCGCCGTTCAGAAGAAACAAGACAGGTGTGCAATAGCAGCAACTGTAAACAATGCTTTAATAGAAATCATAATAGAATTTATGCGGCTTATCTATTTACATATGAATTTGATTAAACATATGACATTTCTTACGTAACAATGAACTTATAAAAGGCTAGTCTTCTTAATGATTTTCAACACATTTCTTCATTAGCGACAATAGCCCGTCTCACTGTAAATCCACATTTGCATTCTACCATTTAAATAGAGTAATCTTCACGACCTTTAAAGAAAGCCATTAAGTGTCACGGAATAGTAAAGATCTTATTAATTGTTTTCTCAGTTGTTAACTGTAAAAGACTGTAAATCCGGAAGGAAAATTTTGGCTCCGTGCTCAGTACTTCTTCAATTGCAATTTATTATGAAATGAAAACTCTTTAGATTTAGCATTTGAAAAATGTACAGAATTCCACACAGTCATCCCCTCTCACTGATATTAGCTTAAATGTCCATTAATTTTGTAATGATGCAACCATCTGTTATGATCAAATTTAAACGATTATCTTCTCAACCGTTTTGATCAGTTGTTTGAAAAATAGCTCGATCTTATCGCCTCCAGTGATATTTATTCAGCTAATAATGTTATTCATTTCAATCCTTCCTTAAGGTTTACTGATAATCTACAAGACATTATTTGCTAGCTAAAATAAAAGAGACTGTAATTATTTAATAACTGTCTGCCTACTAAGAGGACACCTAAACTTTTAGTATTAAAAATCTTGTATTAAAAATCTTGTAGATTTCAGAATTTTCATAGATTTGGCGAATGTTTTAATTATATTCATATCAAGAAAATTCGGTACAATGGTCTCGACTTTCTAGAAAATTTGGTACTTCAGAGAATGCTCGAGAAAGATCTTTACATGTTTTATTTTTCTAACTATCCTGTACATATAAGTTCAATTACAAATTTTTGCAGAAAAAAGTGGACAATTTTATTGAAAATTTCAACCGTGGGCTTGAGAGAAGCTACCAGTTGTGAGTTTGAAACTGGGTTCATAAATATTAATTTTGCATATATTTCTTTAACGAAAAAGATAGTATTATTTTATGTTAGGAAACAACCTCTTTTCTGTGTAACATTTTTTTAACACGTATCACCGTTAATTCTGTTCTTTCTGAACGAGGCTCATTGACCAAGGATCTTAACAAATAATTTGCTAGACTGAATACAGCATGATTTATGCGGCGGACACTTTTCAATTATGTACTTGTTGCAAATAAGGTATTGAAAATAATTCTAGATTTCAGTTATTTCAATCCCAGGTTTCACTGTACAGACGTTGACATTTTTTTTGAAGCAGGAGACATGAAAAATTAGCAGTGCCCTCGCTGGGACTCGAACTTCGGACCTCTCGAATACGCTCCGAGTGTGCTGGCCATTACACCACGAAGGCATGTTAAGAGGCGGGAGAAATACCTTATAGCATCATTTTCATTACTATTAAAATGAAAATAAATAGCATACCAGAAATTCTATAAATAGAGCTAATTAATTTATAATGTGATGTCAATCTTACTCAACGATTTAAAGAAACAGATTTTTAACCCAAAATGGCGTGAGCTCTAATCGGCTTCTGAATCTAGAAACGGAATTTTAAGTCGTCCACTATAAAAAGCGAATCTCTTTTGAAATTGTTTCCACCAAGTAGTATAGCCCCATTTTATCATTAAAGAAATTAAGTGATGGTGAATTTGCACATACGTATGTTTGTTCCTCCTACTGGGAAAAAAAGTCGTTACCTAGAGTCATTAAATTTTGAATAACGTTGCCCTTTCACCCAAACATGTACGCCTGGGAGCCCGAATTTCGAATTTCGAATTTTATATTTCATATTTAGTAAAACTTTAATGAATGTTTTACTAACAAACTCAAAGATTTAAAAGCGAGCAGCTACAAAACTGTGAGGAATAAAATATTTTTATCTCCAGGACGCAAGACTGTCTGTCGAAATTTTTAAAGGTACTCTATTTTTAGATATTTCATGATTTTACTGTTGAATTGGATTTTATGTGGCAGAAGTGCGAAGAACATGATATTTACTAAACTTTTTTGCACCTATCTGCATGCCATCATGGTGCAACGGTTAGCACACTGGGCGCGTATTCGAGTGGTCTAGGTTTGTGTCCTGGCGAGGGCATTGAAAATTTGTTATGCTTTCTGTTTTAAAAAAAAATTGATGATTCTACAGTAGCAGCCAAACAGAAAAAGGTGGTGTATGATGATTCTTCACCACCAGGATTTGGCGATTGGGTCCCCTAATTTCCAGTCGCACTTTAAAAGGGAGAACATATAGATCGTTTCCAGCCTCTTTCATGCACGCCTTCGTGGTGTAACGGTGATCACACTCGGCGAGTATTCGAGAGGTCCAGGTTCGAGTGCCGGCGAGGGCATTAGTCATTTTTGATGTCCCCTGGTTCAAAATATACCTAATAACTCAACAGCCGTACTAAGAAAATTGTACATTGATATGATAAACCGAGAAAAGACTGAAAAAAGAAAGAAAAACAAATACCAACACTTAAAACTGCATCTAGAATTCTATACACTTGCTGCTTTAAAAAATTTTATAATTTTACTGTTGAATTGCATGTGGCGTAAGTGCGAAGGAAATGCTGTTTAACCACTTATCTGTTTCATTTTCCTACCACCCTGAGACCAAAAATAAGCGTATTTTTTATTACCAATTTTATTTTTAATCGATTACATGAGTTCAAATCAGCAGTCAAATTTTTACAAGTATTGCATTTTTTATTTTAAGGTAATTTTTAATTACGGCGAAATTAAGGCATTTTTACTTAAAGTTGGCTTTTTTCTGACCAAAGATCTGAACTGGAAAGAACACTTTACAGGAGATAAATGTGAAAGAATTGAATTCGCTGTGAAAGGAAATCGCGATAGTGGTGGAAGAGGGCCGCTAGTATCCATTTCACAAAAGTTCCGAACCTGAATTAAATCGTATGAACTTCGTTTCCTCATCATCACTAGAGAATTCCGATAAAGAACTTTCAGGAATACCAGAACTCATTTAAAGAAAATTTGGATTCACTATCAGATCCAATATCAGAATTATATTTTATTATGAGCCATTTGCTGTCACCCATCGTTCTTTTATGTCATGAAAAAATTGGGAAGAAACATTACTCGCGAAGCCTAATATATTGAACACGTGCAAACAAACTCGTTGAATTTCTTCGCCTAGTGAAAAGCAGTAAATCTGCTATTGGTGAACTGTGAATTGGTTTTACAATTCAATCTCTCCTGGACTATTAGAGACATCCGTTAGAAACACTGCAAAGTCAAAAGTGTGAAAAGCCGGCAAAATCAGTGGATACAGTGCCCAAGTGGTAAGCACACTGTCCCAGTTTTGTAAGGGCAAATCGAAAAAGTCCCTTTTAGCGGCACCCGAACAATGTTCGGGCAAAACATTTAAGTGGTTAATAACTAAGCTTGTACAAGAAAGTGCAAAGCAAGACTGGTAACTATGAGCTAAGCGAGAGAGTAAACCCATAACAAATCCTTTTAGACGATCATTAAAATGCGAAATCTTTCAGATTTCTTTTGATTAACTTTTATTCGTACATGTCAAAATATAAATAACCTAACTTATAAACTTTTGCACTAAGAATAGAACAAATTTTCCCAGAGTTGAAAACCAATATAAAAAGAACCAGTTGTCCGAGAAGCATGCATTATGGTCATTATGAAGATGTTCAGTAATTTCTGTTTGAGGTTACTATTTGAGGCTTTATAGTAATTTCTGTTTGAAGCTACAAACTTCAGAATAGAAATGCCATCAAGTTTCAAGCTGCAGTATGAAATAACATTGTGTATAATTATTTGGTTATATGCTTTTTTTTACTTTAAAGTATATAGTTATTTTATTAATAAAACATATGTAATTTTATTTATGTTTGGGAGAAAAAATTAATAAATTTTGGAAAGGTTGTAATTATTTATTTTTAAGGTTTGTCCCAGTAAGAAAATGTTTTCGTCAAACTTAGAAAATTTTCATAATTTTTGTATTTTCTATTTAAATTAATTATTTAATGATTCGTTAAATGCGCTATAAATATCTGAAATTAATGACAGTCTAAAAATTTCATATTTAGCAACCAGTACAGGTGAATGACAAAGTGTAACCAATACAAATGTCTTGTAGGTAACAAACTTTAAATTTGAGATAGAATATAAATATAAATTTGAATTTTTCTTTTTTTGTGATATTATTAATTTTATTATTATTATTATTATTATTATCATCCTCATTATTATTATTGTTATTATTATTATTATTAGCCCAAACTGGCAATTTGCCCAGAAGGGCTATTAATTTCGTTCTAATATTTTGCTTCGTTTCACTAAAAAAGTTGGTTCACTTTTCAAATTGTTGTCGCCCAATATTAGAGCCCTGCACAAATATTAGAGACCTTCATTATTAAAAGAAATTAAATAATGAAGAACCTGCATGAATGCAGGTATGTTTCTCGTATACAACGGTACATAGAGACATCAAATTTTGAATAACATAGTCCTCCACTGGAATGTGGGCATCTGGAAGTCGGAATGTGGAATTCGTTATATATTTCATGTTTTGTAAAGCTTTACCGAATTTTTGCTTAATAAACTCAAACATTTCAAAGCATTCCATTAAAATTAACATCTCGTGCAACTTCAAGCACGGATGTGTTTTGAGCAAGGTTCCTTTAAATTTCTCACTGGTATAATGTCGGTAGCGTAGCAACGCAAAGACGTTACAATGTAGAACGGTATTTTGCCCTGTTTTGTAGCTAAAGAAATTTGAAAATGAAGAATATGCAAGAATGTATGTATGTTTCTCGCACTGCGAAAGAACAAACCAGAGACATAAAATTTTGAATAACGTAGTCCTGCTTTGGAATATGGACATCTGAAAGCCCAAATTTGAAATATGGAAAAGGTTTTATTAGCTATTTCATGTTTTGTCAAATTATTTGACAAAAATGTGCCGATAATTTGTCAAACATTAAAGAATTTTGATTAACAAACTCAAAGATTTCAAAACGAGCACTAACAACACTGTACAAAAAATATTTCCAGCACTCAAGTCTATGTATTGGAAATTCTAAAGATATACTCTTTTAAATGTTTTGTGATATTGCTGTTGAACTGAATTTTAAGGTTATAATTTGGAAATTGCTTTATTACCTATTTCATATTTTCTAAAACTTTAACGAATTTTTGCTTAACAAACTCAGGGATTTCAAAGCGAGCAATGGCAACACTGCACGAAAAAAACGTTTTTATATCCAGAGCTCGAAACTGTTTATCGGAAATTCTGAAGATATTCTCTTTTAAATATTATGCGATATTGCTGTTGAATTAACTTTTCTGTTTTCAGTGCGAAGAACCTGCTAATTAATAAGCAAATATAGCCCACAAAACGTTCAAAAACGCCCCTTTTGACGTAAATAAAATCTGAAAGCATTCAGATTTTGATTGTTTATGGTTCTATAAATTTTGATAAGTGAAATTTAAAATTTATTAAAATATTTTGTATTTTTTAATGGAAAATTTTAAAAAATATCAATTTTTAAATCCTGCATTTCGTTTTCATGGAATTTTGGTTTGAGACTACTGCATGACTCTGCGATGATATCAACCGTTTATAAACTCTGGTTGCCTGTATAACCTATGTATAACTAACTAAAAGTCGAGGATCAGGAAACATTTCCAGCGAAAAAGTGAAGAAAACGCGCTTAGCTCATAAAAATCAATGCTAGCTGCGCACTTAATTATATTCTCGAGCCAACCATTTTGAAAAGTTTCCAACTGTGACTGCGGATGGAAATAAACTGTGCCACAATTGCGGATGTCACAGTATTTTGTTCAGAAGATTAAGTGAAATGATACGAATTTTGAAAATTGCTTACAAGGAGAGTGCAATGAATTTTTTCAGTGATAAAGCGACGTTCCATCTATGTAGAATGATGAAGCCTTATCCAGACATTAATCGAGGAAAATTCTCATGCTGTCCTTAAGAAAGTGAAATTGATTGTACCCAAATTAAATCTTTCTTATCCAACAGCCGCAACATTAGCTCGCGTAGAGAATATCAGATGGTAATATCTATATTCATAGGGAAAATTGAGTACTGTACACATGCTTCATAACACTTTGTGTTCGAGGCCCGTGTTGAACATTTATAGTGTTATGAATAAATTTAAAATGCGTTTACTTAATTTCAAATAATGGACATTTTTTTATTTTCATTATTTTACAGCGCTGACAGATTTGTATAAAATTTAGCGTTTCCTTACTATAAAATTGACAAGAAATTGGGTGATATGTACACCACATGACTTCCTTGTACGAAATATTAAATCACATGCAATTTTTCCTGCATTTCATTTAAACTAATTTAATTGAATTAAATCTAGTTCGTCGATAGCGCATAAACCATAATAGAATAAATGTGCTCTTTAAAATTCACTATACTTATTTACTATAGCAACACTGCGGAGCTAGGTGCACTCAACAGCGTTACACCTCATTCATTTTATACTCAGAATTCACAAACATTATATCAGATGAAGGATTGTCTAATCTTTCCCGTATGTTCCTCTCTAATACTAGAATAAACCAAAAATGATGTATAGCAGAAATTAGACAAATAAAAAAGAAACAGTTTTTCACAGACGATTCAGCGCCGCTTACCTAATGCGCATATGCACTAATCGTAGACATTCTCCTCTGTCCGAGACAGACTGGCGATAATATTTGGTCCCAATACGAAGCACTTATTTCCTCAAATTTCTTTAGAGATGCATTTCTCATTCAATTAATTCAGTTCTCACTTCGCGACAAGGCAAAAATGCATAAAAACTTAAAATATCTTCATTAAAAATTCAAAGATATAGAAATACATAAAACACCAAATGCAGTTAAAACAATAAAAAATAATTTTCACAATTGAAATTAGAGTTTCTGGGCAAAAACAGCAATTCTGCTAGCAGGCAGAAAGGCAGATTTTTCGGTTCACAAAACTAAAAGTTTCCTTTTGGTCCTATTCGGCAAAAAGGATCAATTCACTATTCTGCTGAGTTTTAAATGTAAACAAATATTGCTGATATGGTAAGAAAAATTAGGCTTAGCTGCACTTAAAAAATGTTTAAATTGTTGATAATTCTACAACTATTGCATGCAGACTAACTAAAGACATAAAAACATTAACCGGAAGATAAGAACAACATAACCCAATCATTTTTAAAGCAAAAAATTCTCAAGTTAGTAACATATAAAGATAAAAAAAAAACGTGCTTACGGAGCCGAGTAACAGAGTGCGTGTATATATATATATATATATATATATAAAACATATATATGTATATGTTACTGTGAAAGACCGAAATTGGAGAATGTCGACTTTCACCGGAGAATGTCAACATTCACCAAATACGTCGGTGAAAGATCGAATATAACATTGC
>KK112141.1:187844-211486 GCA_000611955.2 Stegodyphus mimosarum
ATATATATATATATATATACTTTTGGTGCGGTCGATTGTCGTCAAAAAGGGAGGTGCAGAACTTCATGCAAAGCAGTCCTGTATCGAAAAGTTCAACATTCTGAGGCTACTTGTTTCTGAGGTATGAGAGATAGATACGTACGTACAGACGCCACGAAAAAGCCTCTTCTGAATCCATTTTAAATCAGTATTATAATTCGTTTGGAAAAAAAAGAGTCCTTTATCATGACCTTTCGTAGAGATGTTACTCAAAAGCATTATTAAATTGCTTTCAATAGCTATCAAAATGGATATTTTCGTTGAAATATTATTTTCGGAATTTTTCGGGGTTACAGTACATTCTTTACTTCGTAGAATGAAGTAAAAATAAGAGCAAAATATAGATCTGAGAGTTACATATAAACAGGACTTTGATCTTTCTCATGAATAAATCGCATTCGAAGCGCGAGGGCTTCCTGTATTCCGAATGCAGTTAATTACTGACGCTTCCATCCTATGCATTCTTATCTTAACGATTCCTTTGCGCAACATGACGAAGCTTTGGGATAAGCTGCGAATTGATAATAAAATAGAAGAGAATGTCTTAGAAAATAAAACAAACTTTATACCTTCACTTTTCTCATTTATTAAAAGAGTTCGTACTATCTGAACTTCCAAACTTTATTTAAGTTGCTTAAACAGAGATATATGTGACACTATTTCTATGTCTGAAGAAATTTACGTCTCGCAGTTTCTGTCTAATCTATTAACAGTCTAGATCTATGTAAAATAAAGTTGTCGGAATATTCTTTAATGATCTAAGCTTCCGAAATGACTTCATTTTTATCACTCTAATTGGAGCAGAATAAATACGTATTTTTTTCGTTTCACGGTTCTATTAGTAATATGTTATCTAAACGGACATGGTGTATCGTCACTGTATTTTTTTTTGGTCTTTTTTAAACACAAGATAAGAAAAGATAAACCATTTCTGTTTCTAAAAGGTTTTTAAATTCCAATATTTTTTTTTAATTTGCAGTTTCTTAATAGTTGCCGTTGCAAAGACTTTTGACGTAACCTACCCGGATTAGTGTTTAGTGACGCTGTCCTGGCATAAAGTTATCCCGGAGAAGGTAGAATACCAGAGAAGGGAGCTCCCAGGTATGGAGAGCGTAAAGCAAGCCTTACCAAGTTAAGTACTCCAGCCTCCAGAGGCCATCCGAGAAGGCGCCACTTCTCTCTGTCAACCAATAGGGACTTTACATGTTAGACATCTTCCGTCCCCAAGTGCTGGCCGAGGGTCGCCAACCCCTCACTCCCGGAACAGTCTTTGGTATCTAACCACGCAACGTCCCGACATCCAAGGTCACGGACAAGGCAGTACCAGTACTCTCCGTGCCAAGCCTGAACAAACCACCGAATATACGATGGTTCTAGTCCTGTGAAGACTGATTATTTACCCCAGAGGTCTAGCCTGTTGTCTGGATAGAACTCTGGGCCTCCTTCCATAAATGGTCGCTTCCGGAAATTCCAACCCAGTCGAACTCCAAGGGTAGTGTGCGACATCATTAGCCCAGTCGAACCTGGTTACTATCGGGGTCCACGAGGAGGCCGAGGTGAGACTGGGACAGGAGAGTCTATAAGTTAGCGCGTCACTGCCCCGCAGCTGCACCCACTCTCAGAAGGTCCAAATCGAACCTCGGGTCTCCCCCCCATAAAATGGTATCCTGGAAATCCAATCTTTTCCAACTTCAAGGGAATAACAACGACCCCCCGCCTGCCGGAGCAGGCATAAAAAAGAAATCACTCGAATGGATTCTCCCCTTTACTCACCCGACTTGAATCCGATTGAGCTTGTGTGGGATGTATTACGGTCCTCGCCAAATTCCTGCACTGACCCTCCAGGATCTGCAAAGTGCACTTTTAGAAGAGTGGCGTGCAATTCCACAAGACTTCATCATTATGTTGTTAAAAGTCTATGAAATCAAAATGTGAGGTATGCATATCTGTCCGAGGTAACCGTACACCATAAATAAAAAGTTTTCTATAAGAGATGACACAATTTTTCCATCGATTTCCATTTCCCATAAATTTGCTTTAAATTTCAATATTTTGCGAGTAATTAACTATCAAACATTGTACTTTATGTTAACTAATGCTTTTGTACAAATTTCTATTAATAACTTTTCATTAAGTATCAGTTGCGCTCTATTTCTGTCATCATCCTTTAATTTTGACGAACAGTGTACTTTTTACGATGGAGTTAAGTTACAAATCACGTTTTGTTTTGATTATCATACATTTTACTATTAATTTACGAAATTCCATGGATTCCCTAATTACAGTGCAAGAATATCAGATCTTGATATACTTATTCTTGATGCCCAACTGGGATAGTGGCTAGCGATGCTGACTGTCGTTCTGAGAGGCCAGGGTTATGTTCCCAGAGAAGCTATGGATGTTTGTAAATGTATAGTGTCTGTATGGTATGGGAGTACTCTAACTATGGGAGAGGTGAAAGTCCTCTCAAGAGATTGCCCGTAGAAGAAGAAGTTTAGGAGACCCTAGGACGGACACCTCCCCACCGGGTTGCTGTACTTGAAATCGCACTGTCACCTGTATGGTGCTCAAGGCTATTGTTAACAATATGTGCAATCTTGCACCCCTCCCACGATAAATTTCGTAGACTTGTTCTGATGTTATTATCAGGCAAGTGAGATAAGTCACAACAACAGAATTTCATGTGTTTTCGTGCCTAAAAAAATTGCCTGTTTCTAGAAATTAGTTTGGGCACTGACAGAATGCAAAAGTTTTATATTAATAAATTATTTCTTGCTTATGAAATCTGGCTGTGGTGCTTCTTTCCTGTTTCTTGAGCATTGTTAATAGAATTTTATTTTTAGTAGTCCTTTTAGTACCACTATTTTCAAAACATTAGCAGGTAATTATTTTTTAATGCCTTTGATAGCAGTTTTTCAACACATTTAATTAAATGTAGTACGAGAAATTTAAATGGTATATTAATCAGCGCAGCAGCATAAAGTCCAATAGGGTTTAGCTGATAGCAGAAAATCATTAAATTATGTAATATATATCATTAAAAATACGGATATTAAATTTGAAGAAAAGAAGGGACTTTTATCTGTAAACCAAAATTTTGGCGTTTATCTAGATCACAAGAATATCACATCCTAATTAACCAAAACAATAGATGGCAGTCAGGCTTTGAGTTGGAATGACCTTTAATGCCAACAGAAATAGTGCTAAGAGAAGTGTTTGCTGATACATATATTTATCAACACGATTACCCAGGGGTATATGCTTTTGAATAAATTTTGTAAATTAACATATTTATACAATGTGCTTCAAAAGCAGCCAGAGAAATTTCAAGAAGTGATAAATACGACGAAGCGAACTTTTTTTATTACTTCAAGCGTTTACTCAAACGTTACTAAATCGCGCCTTCCCTTTGCTGCATTCGCCTTCTTTCGCAATTATTATTAGTATGAAAGAGGAGGTATGAAAAGTATGAAAGAGGTATGCTCTTGAGGTATGAAAGAGGAGTAAGCTAAAATAAGAATCTTTAGAGCTTACTCTTCTTTCATACCTTAATAGAGCTACTCAACTACGTATTCAATTATTTAATGTGTTTTAAATGACGTTTTTCTTTGAAGCACATGCGACGTTTTCCGAGATTTATTGGCAAAATGTTCAAGTTCATTCATTGTCCATACTTCGTTATTAGAAGCTTGGAATTGATAGGTGTATGAATAAGAAGAAAACGGATATCATCACCCGCCTTTGCATTGCGAAAAGTGGACTTTGTGGGAAGAAAACGATTGTTGATAGTGGATTTTTTGGCGTATATCCTGAATAGTTATGGCCACCAAATATGTATTAGGTACTGCGTAAGGTATTGCCAAACACAGCTTTAAATTAATAGCAGACTTCTAAAATCAAATGAGGTAATAAATTGTATAAAACTGAGATAATGATTTCAGTTGTAAAACAGGAATAAAAATAATAGCAACAGGTGTATTAAAAAACATAGTATTCAAATATCAAGTAACAACTTCAAAATCAGCTCAAATTTAAAAACAATGATCCTTTTCTTTCAAGTACTGAAATAAATTAGTTGTGATTTTTTTAAAATGATTGCTTCAACAGGTTAAGTCGAAATTGTAAAAATAGTTCGGTCGAAGCCTGCTAAGATATAGGAAATCAATTAAAAATGTCTAACTGATAAAACAGCTTGGAACAAATAGTTTAAATCTCGGCTTTTAAAAAGTAGTTGTGAGTGATTCGAGAGTGACCGATCCTAAGATGGGTTAACAAGATTTCTTCCCTTCAAATTCTGATACTCTCCCAATAATCCACCACAAGTTCTGCTTATTATTTAGTAAACATAGCACAGTTACCTCCATTTGTTCAAGAGATTACATTTATACCATTATAAGGAAGGAGCCGATTTGACAAATGTATTGCAAAATTTGCTGTACTGTCACCAATACCAATATTGAATTCTTGTTGAATTATCGCGCGAAGCGCGATGTTACCGGCTCATTTGAAAATACTTCCGTAAAATGGCACTTGATTTTGGCATATCTATGGCAATTGAGATTCACGAGAGTTGAGGGCTGTAAAGTCCACACCTTTTATACCTGCATCCGAGGTATAAGAATTTTTTACCCTGTAGAATTTCCCTTAGTTTGAGTAACAAATAATTTGAAAATCGGTATCTTTCCCGAACCTCTCATTTACCCCTCGCATTGCCTGGCCAGGATGCAAATTTAAAGTTAAGTGATGTTAGTTTTTAAACCGACGAATCTCGTAGTTTATTCAGAGTCTGATTTCGCTAGCCAGCGCACGTTACTAGCTTGTTCTTTCCGTTACGCGGAGGTTTTGATACTCCTTTTTTGGCCATTTAATAAATACATCGCCTGGTAGGTTTTTGAGTCAGCCTAATTAGCTTTAAATTAAATTGTTAGATTTGAATTTATTATGACCTATTCTTCAGTTCAACCGCAAGTCGTCCGTGTTTTTGTAATCAAGAAGTACGTACATTTTATGTAAAGAGTTTGACGAATAATAAAGGGTTTACTTTGTCCTTCTTCTGTGCTGGTATTCTTTTACCCCTCTGCGAGAAGTCGCTAGGTTATCTCGAAAGATCATTTTAACTTTATCATAGCAAAATGAGTGAGATCTTAGAACTCATAGTTCCTTAAGTCTAGCTTTAAAAAGCTCACATTTAGAGTATTCTAATTGTCAGAATATGCTTCGAACCCTTTCAACACAGTATAAGAGTCAGTGTAAATTATAAAAGTTAATCAACATAAATTAGATACATACACAGAAATTAACTCAGTGCTAAACACTGAGCAGGCTGAATGCAATACTCTACCTTCCATATAATCACCGATCTTGAGTGATTCATCAACGTAACTGGTTCGTTTTGATCCATCTGTATACATCGGGTAGTAATCACTATATTTATTCCTATACTCTGGAAAAAAATTTTTGTAGATTATCTTGTTAGTACTTGTTTTATGAAACTGGTGGAAAGCATAAAGAAACTGAGTAAACACATTCTCCCAAGTTAGAATTTCAAAAAGCTTTATTACCTAAGTATTCGCAACAGATACACAATATTTTTCCACTAGAAAAACAAATCTTCAAGACAAAGAAAGTACATAAGAGGGATGTGCCTCAAATCACACGTCACAGGAATCATCAGATATAGCGATTCGACCAAAATGGTCAGGTTGCGCAGTTATGTCAAAATAGTATCGAAGAAGTGACTGCTCATGCTTTATTGGAATGATGGTTTGAAACAGCAATTTATTAACGATGAACAGAAAATGCTATGAAACTTCTGGAACAAAATCACAAAAATGTTTCTTACCACTTCTTATATTTAATACTTTTTAACTCAGTATTTTTGCTAATTTATTACATTTATGTCATTAATTTTAAATTTTATATGCACTGGCTATGGTAATTTTACCCAGTTACCTGTTTTGTTCGTGCGGAAATTATCGCTCTGTCTACTTTCTTGCAAGAGAAATTAGTTGACATATTACTTGACATATGACATATTACTTTTAGTTTGACATATTACTTTAAACTCTATTATATTATCATTTTCGCTATCATTTTTGCTTTTAAGTATGACCTATAAGCTTAATATTTTTGTTTGGACTTTTTTAGTATTAATCTAATTCTTTTACAATCTATTTCGCAATTTCTCATACTAATATTACTTTATAAACATACTTATATTTTATATTATAAACATACTTTATATATTATTATATATATTATTATATTATATATTATTATATTATACTATTAATATATTATTATATTATAAACATACTTTATAAACAAATAAATGAATATTTCATTATTTGTCTTTTCAGAAAAGAATTCACATACTGAAAACTTCTACTTAAACATCTTGAAGGATAAAACGCCGAGACAACCTTTCATTCAAACTACCATAAACGCACGAAACGACCGAGATTGCGATGTTGTTTTCCTCCCTCTCCCTAAGGTACGGAGCAGCAGGTGCATTTTCCCCAAATTCCATTGCATTAGTTTATTTCCGACAGCTTATCCTAAAAAGCTAATGGAAGCTTCTTTGTTAGAAAGTAGAAAGGATGCCCTTTAAAATCTTCTCACCTCTTTGTGCCTTAATGGACAGGGAGGAGAGGAAGCGGAGATGACAGGTAACAGACGAGGACAGGCATTTTCATGCGTTACTCATTCGTAAACACTGTTTTCCAGCTTTTAATGCTTTTTTCACAGCTTTTTCAGAGTAATTAGAGAATACATTTGATATTTCTACTCGAATTAGAAGAACTACACTCTTACAGGGAAGATTTATGAGTAAGGTTATTGTGCTAATACAAACATTCTGTGCTAAACATGCTTAAATACTGTATGTTTACATGTACTATTATGATTATATATGAATATATATGATTAAACATATATATATTGATAATGTATATTCTCATAGATTATTGACGTTGGGCAGTCAGGGGGAACAGAAATGAGACAAAATTTCGATTATAAAATGATGCATTTATTTTAGCATCCATCTTCCAAGCGTTCCACCTCTACATCGAGGAAATGCCCTATTTATAGGTACGTGAGCGTCATGGTGCCCATCCAATCAACGGTGTTAATTGTGATCACAAGGTGACGCTATCTTCTCATCAGGTATCCAAGTTCTGCTGGATGCGCCGCTGATTCACTTGCAGGATTTCCAAATTTTGTTCAGGCTGTCTGAGTTAGTTGCTATAGAGCGCCGAAAGTAGGAGAATGCGTGAGTGATACCGTTAGTCAGGATTGCAGATGTTCAGAGGGCGTGGCTACCTTGTCACGTGAGGTGTGAAGCAGTCATTGATACGTTGCGAGATTTCAGGTCTGAAATGCTGAAGAAAACATTCAATATACAAAATTGCTTGAATAATTACATAAAAGGAAATTTTTCTAGTAACCTTCAGCGTAACATCTTTAGGAGTAAAACAAATTTCATCTCATAATACAGTATAGTAGTCCTGTATATTGAAGTTTAAAGTCCATGATCGCATGACGGGGGGTTATAAACAGAATCTTGTTTTCAATATTACGTCCAAAGATATTTCAACAAAGCAAATATGCAAATATTTTTATAAGAACTTCAAATTAACAGAATGAATGAAGAACAGAACAAATGTTAACACAAAATACATATAAACAAATCCCAGATGTGTATCCCAGAACACACTTAGAATAAACAACAGAGAAAAATCATAATTTCCCTGTGATCTTCAATACGCTAAATATAAGGCTGAATAAAGAACACAAGTTCGGAGATCACCCTCCCAGGCGCTGGCTTTTCGAAATGCTTCTTGAGTATTGAAGAAACGCAATATTCTGGAGTAACATAAAAAGTAAAAACGTTAAGAATATAAACACTATGTTCAGGTCAAAATTTCCACTAACTTGATATTAGGTGGGGAAATTTTCGTTTCCACTTAGTATAGATGCTGCGAAAAGTCGAAGAAATCGATCGTCGGTGAGAACGTCATAGTGAAACATGTTGAAGTGATTTATGAAGTTGCACTCCTCAGTATTTTTGAAGAATTTATCGTTGGTTTTTCGCAGATATTCCGTGATGGTTTCCATTTTGATGTCCTCATGAAGGGTCTTGTTGCGGACATAATAGTGCACGTTTGTGATAATATGCGGGAGTTTATTTTGCACGATTATGAGATGAATTCTTATATGTATAAGGACTTTACATAAGCTAACAGACTTATGAGTTTGGCTATTTGGAGGCCTCCAACGGGCTAATATAATTTATAAGAAAGAAAGGATTTCGCCAAAAAAATAGAAACAGGGATGCAATTCGGGTAGAGAATCGCCAACATATTATTTTTGAATATAATTAAAATTAATTTAATTAATTGAGTTAAAATATCATTACGTATGTATATATTCTTTTCATCTGATGTAAGACACGATTTTCATTCATGAACATCAGTTTTCGTTAATTTATTTGCCAATGCAGTTTTTACGAACGAAATCTTGTGAGACATACGTACCTTATAACATCAACAGTTATCAATACACATATATTTACAGAAGGAAGTAAAGAAAGAAATAGTAAGAAATATTTCATAAAAACTACATTCTATATTTGGATATTTTACTTTCATGTATCCCAGATACAGAACTTTTTTCGTTCTTTTTTAATTCTTTAATTTGTTAGACTATATTTTTTATAAAAAACTGCCAATACAACTTTGTAAAAGAGATTAATTAAGTAATGATATTTAATAACTGAATACATAAACGTAAAATTCTATTAACAGTCATATGTAGCATTAATTGTCCCCTAATTTTCAGTTTTTGAATGCTGAAGTTTCCTTCTTGCGTTCTTAGCAAAAAATTATTAATTAATTCTCATGCAACCTGTAATCTTCCTTTATCTAAATGTTTTAGATTATATATTTCATGAAAAACTGCCAAAGGATTAGTTAAATAATGACTTTTAATAGTTAAGTACATAAATGTAAAAATTCCATTAACTGCTACACGTAGCATTGCGTTTCTAGACATTTTCTTCCTTTTGTAACCTCAAGCTTACTTCTTGCATTTAAAAAAATATTAATTAGTCCAAAAATATGAAATACAGCGGTAAAAATATTCTTCATTGTCCCCTACTTGTGTTTACAAATAGTTATACAAATATACAGGTTGTTCGCTCATGTATTAGACGAATTTGCTTTAATATAAAATTCATCTGCTTGGAAATTTGTTTTATAACTGCAGCGATATTTTTTGAAAATATTAATTATCGTCTGCTACTCGACAGTTTTGTTCACGTTCAGAATGTCGGTTTTAAAGAATGAACGGATAGGAGGCTATGTCTGCGCTGTTTTCAA
The DNA here is from genome assembly GCA_000611955.2 of Stegodyphus mimosarum. Taxonomy (NCBI): domain Eukaryota; kingdom Metazoa; phylum Arthropoda; class Arachnida; order Araneae; family Eresidae; genus Stegodyphus; species Stegodyphus mimosarum. Next base: position 197,261 of record KK112141.1, read on the forward strand.
AGAAAACTGTTTGTATCTAGTCCTTACAAAACGCGTGAAAGCATAGTTTATAGACATCTAAACCTACCATAGGTAATATAGTCCACAAGAAAAGAAAAAAAAAAAGACGTCAAAGTTTGGCTTCAAGTGGAGAAATTGTCCGAAATACATATCCAAAGTAAAAACGGAATGTTTCGAATTTTGAAAAGTTAAGATCTTTAATGTTAAAAGAAATTTCGCCAAGTCAAAGGACAGTAGTAAAATCATTAAAATGCTCACTATCAAATGTAAACAAAGTGATTAATGCTGATTTGAATCTTAAAAAGGGGAAAAAACATAATATTCATCTTCTTTCTTCACGACATATCCCCGAATGCAGAACGCACTGCAGAATTCTTCACGAGAAACATTTATCAGGAAAAAATGGAAAAATGTTGTCATAATAGATGAACCTTGGGTGTATTAAAGTGAATGTACTAAAAGGAGCTTCATTATTACAATTGAAGGGGAGAAAAAATTATAACATGCTTTAAAGAATCTAAAACTGTTTCTTAAAGGGATTTATGGTTGTTGCTGGTTTTTTATACAACGGCAAATTGAGAAAAATGTTAAGATAAATTCCACATATTGTCAGGACAGAGTGTTCGGTGCATATTCTTGGCAAACATCTCCGTAAAAGTAGCTAAGTCCTGATCTTGAACAGGGAGCTGAATGCAGCTATGTTCTGTGGTACAATACTGTGATTAAGTGGTAGAATAACTACACTTCAGAGGGATTTAGAATCCTCTTTTATTAAACCACAATTATGAGCAGCCACTTCCCAACTCGGGAGGGATACAGAAAATAATGACCGCACTTGGGTCTAAAATGAACAATCAAATTAACTTAAACTAAAGCTAAATAGAAATTAAATAGTCGTCGCTCACAGATCTATAACACGAGGTTGGCCTCTAAACTAAATGGTGCGTAGCAAGATTTAACTAATACTAACTCACTTAGAATTACTTTAATAAGTAATAGCGTAACAGCGCTACGGCTTAGAATTTAAATACTAGCTAATCAGGCAAACGCCGAATAGAGTAACAGTGGTCTGAGATTAAAAGCTCTCTCACACTGAGAGGTTCCTACCTACGGTTTAGGTAGAATTTGGCTCCACTTCAAATTAGCATCAAGCTGAAACGCGCGCTTATTCTAACGGGAAGTTGAAATGAGAACAGACAGAAAAGGGCAAAGTAAAATAAAACTTTGTTAGTTTAACTAAAACCTTACAATATTATCAGGAACATAGCTGATATCCAGTTTTCAAATATGAAATAACTTCTCTTTAGTCACAGTGCCATCAACCAGTACAAATGTATCAAGACAAAGCAAGCAGCCACACATCAAAATCCATTTGTTAACTTCCTGGAAGAAATGGAACAAGAATCGGGTATAAAGCCTCTACCCTTCATTCATATTCCTACTAAATATTCTGATGTTTCATCTATGGACTTCTGCCCTTTTGGACTTTTAAAAAGCGAATTGTCCAAACGTCGACCTACAATACTCCTACAATCCTTGGGCTTTCGAAATCTGTTCAAGAAGAATGGGATAAAATCTCTCTTCCGACACTGCAAAAGGCTCTGTTGCTTTTGAAATTACGATGTAGAAATTTAGTGAAAAATATGATTATCAAACAGGCCATTTAAAACACAAACCGCTTAGGTAAATATTTCCGTAAATACAAGGAAAGTCGTCTAAAAATGTGCGAACACTATCTGTCTATTTACAACTTTTAACGCCAAAAAACAACATATATCTGTGATGTTATCGTCATATGATGATTTGCTGGTGCTTTATTTTTTACCACGCTCTTTGATATTTTTTACGACGCTGTTATAAAACTTCGATGTTTCTCAATCCTCGTATTTTTGACTACTATTTTTTACAACCACGGTTTCTCTTTGCTTTCTTTTCTCCCACGATGTTTTGTACGATGATGTTTTCGCCTTATGTTGGCTTCGGGAACTTTTTGTCATTGCCACGATGTTTTCGCCTGTAGCTACTGAAGAGATGAAAGGTCATTTCCTAAATGTAAATCAATGTTTAATGAAATTTGTCCATTTTTATTGAGGTAAATGGCTATCTCGCCAAATTTGCAATATAACGCAAAGCTGGGATGGTTTCGGCAAATAAATTTGGTAGCCGCATTGGCGGGAATTCGCCAAAAGCTGCGGTTTCTGTATATCTTTATTTGGCCTATATACGTATGTAACTGTAACTGTATCCAGTATTTATAGGCAAGTGTAACTGTAAAAACTTCTAGTCATTTCGAAAAATGGAAGGTAGTGGAAATTTCTCGTCGGCCGGGGGAAAACTGTATAAGATCGGAAAGAAAGTTAGTTCTCAGTTATTTTCAATTCAGTTGACTTCAGTTGGAATTCAGTTGGAATCATTCGTATTAAAAATCTGGGTAGTATGTTTAATATCTGTACAGTTTATGTAGTGCAGTTTAATATTTGTGATTTGTATTTTATATCTGTGTAATAGTGTAATTAGCATCTGTATACCTGCGTTTTTTTTGTCATTTATTGTATCTGTATATCTGCGTTTTTTTGTCATTTATTGTATTTGTAAATCTGCGTTTCGTCATTTTTCGCATCTGTATATCTGGGTTAGTTCTGTATATCTGTATATCCGCGTAATTTCTTGCATTAATAATTAGAATATGAGTCTGCATTCGCTTTTAATATCTGTGAAGCAGAGTAATAGTGTATATACTAGCTGTTTATCAGTATCTGTATTATAACATAATATAGTATCTATATTATAACTATTTATATTATAGCAGTGTAATTGTTTCAATATTTAGTACCAGTGTAGTATGGAGTTTTGTATTTAGTATTTGTGAATTTGTGTAAAGACTTGCATGTATTCATATTTAATATATGTGTAATAATGTTTTTAGGATATGTATATCTGCGTAATATCTGTGTAGTATGTACAGTGTATTTAGCATCTATGTATCTGTATAATATCTGCATTAGTATTTAATATCTGTTTCAGCATTTGTAATTATCTGTGAAATTTAATTTAATTAGCATCTATATTTTAGTTATTAGTAGATTAGAAAATTGGATCTGTGTAGCAATATGTAAAACGTATAGTTTAAGGTTTCCTTCAGCATATGTAACATGGTAATAAACTCCCCATGCCTTCCTTATGGGGCGCTGAGGGTGTCGTACTAAACAGTTGCGGGATCTGGACAATACCCGATTAGTCTATGTAAGCCATCTGGGTGTTCGGATCGGCTTTCACCTTTCACCTGTGCGGGCTTCGCTTTTTGATGGGCTTTGCATTGCTTTGTATTTAGTGTTCTTAGGAGTTTGACGTAATAACTACTAATTGTGCTCTGTCATAATGAGAAAAGCTGCTGTATGGCTACTTTTGTGGAAAATTCCAGAATTGTAAAGTGCTTCTTTTGTAAAAATAAATTTTCTCAAGCCCTTATCAGTTCTGTGCGCATTTAAGCCATTAGGAACCTGTAAATATATAACAATATGAATATTAAAAAAAAGAAGACCATAATACTTAAAACAGGAGTTGTATGTTTTAAGTATTATCTTCGGACAATATTTACCCGAAGATTCATTTGAATGTCTTCATTTCATTTCAATTTTTAATATGGGAAAATATAACATAGGAAAAGTGTGAATAAGAATTTAAAACGGCTGGTAAATAGTTTTGTTCGGAAAAAGAGGAAGTTAAACAAAGCTGATTTATTTAATTTTAAAGATAAGTTATACACTTAGCAAAAGATTACACACTTATATACTTTTAGGCACTTTTCTTCCCTTTTTATCTGAGTTTAACGCTTGGAAGAAAGCATCCATACAATGTTTATAACAAGAAATCTTCGACATGCTAGACATATGATGCGAAAGACACTGGATAGTCTGAAATGTCTCTTGCAAGAGAAATTGACGTTCGTTGTGATGCTTTCCAAGTTCTCAAAAAGAATTCTCAGGAAACAGATATGTCATTTTTAAAAACAATTTTCTGTATTAGTAGCGAGAATGATAGCTGAAGTATCGCCCTCAGCACTTTGTCTTTTGAAATATAAACCATATTTCAACGCATTACAAGTAAAATTCTTGCATGTGGGCAGTATTTTTGTATCATTGATCAATAGTTTAATTTATGCAGACAAACTAGACAAAACAAAAATTTGCATTTGCGAAAATTGTTGGTTGTTACCAAAAAAGCTATCAAAAAAATCTTTATTATGTGCGGCTTAAATGTCTGTTTGTCGCCGATTGTTTATTGGTTGCTTGCGTAACTGTACTAGCCAATGGGGTGAAGTTGCCACAGCATTCAAATACTAAAATAAATTTTATTACAATAGTTATCATTGTTTTAATTAAATTATCATGGTATTTAAATATTTTTAATTCATAAAATTGTTGCTTATTATGCATTTAGCTGTATTTACATATGAATTACCTAGAAACTTGCAAACGTTGAGAAATTAAAGGAGACGAAACCAATTAACGAGTTGTACATCAGGTAAGTTTACTCAAACTCCTATGTTAAATATCCTTTCGTGTAAAGAGTTTAAAATTTTGCCCGATTTTATTCCGACATTGTATTGCAGCTGAACGCAAATTGAGAGTGTCAGGGAGAACGTGAACGTTTGCATTCGCAATCATCTGTTTTTGAAACAATTTAAGGCTGAACGCAAATTGAGCGTCAGGGGGAAGGTGAACATTTGTTTACATTAACAATCATCTGTTTTACATAAAAACTACGTCTTAACGTAATTTCTTTTAATAATGCCTCCTAGAAAATACAGCACTGAAGAGGAGAGAAAAGGAGCTAAAGCTGCACAAAAACGACTTTCTCGACAAAAAGAAACCACTGAACAGAGAAATTAATGTACCGCTAGGGGATTCCTTCATTGCACTCTACTTTAAGCAATTAAGCAAGTAGAAGGGGGAAACCACGTGGGGTAGTAAGCAAAGAGGCGTCCTCGCCGCCTGCCCTGGGTAATTCAGCTTGAATTAGCAGACACCTTTGCACAAATCATTTTAATTACAACTTATAATATCTAGAACAGCGGTCATTTCGTATGACCGCCGGGTTTTTTAGTATTATATAACCAAGTACATGTTAGACGGCGTTAAAAACGTATTTTACGCGTTGCTTAATCTAATTCTTTAAAAAGCTTCTAAATGGTAATTTAAATTTAAAATAAATAATCTCAAATGTGTATATTATGTAAAAAATAAATGCAAGATGTAATAAAACCTTTTTAAGCATACTGTTTAAGTACCTTAACGTGCTACACTTATTTAATGCGCAATGTATGTTTATAACGTGAAAAATATTTTAAAGTCTTTTCCACGGACTTATCGTCATACTTGAGAGCTGGACAATTGTCATTCTGTGTCGTTAAAATTTTCCCACTTAAAAGTAACAATAATTTTCAGAACTGGATATTTTCCAGTTATAGATATTGATTAATATACTATGGCAACGTAACGTATTAAAATTTTATAGCATGCCCTCGTTCGTGTTATTGTGGTGTAAAAGGTTAATGCATCCAGTTAGCATTCGATGATATGTGGTTCGAATTCCAGGAAGAGAATGATTGATTTTAAACTTTTCCTATTTCAAATAACCGATTTCACCGGTTTCCTATACCCGTGGAATTTCAAATAAAACTATTGGTTTTTCTAAAGTAACGTAACACAACGAGAAAAATAAAGAGAAACTGGACCACAGATGACTGAACTGGGAAAGATCACTCTATGAAGCACTGTGTGTTTTAGGTCTAAATTTAAAAGATCTTAAGATCGCAAGATCTCAGTCTTGAACTATTGTGGTGAAACCTTCTCGTGTAATGTGTATGATTGGATCGTATGGACTCATAATCAAAATTGTATTTTATGGATATTTCAGGTGTGTAATCAATTGTTCATAGAAGGGATTAGTAATTTCATGTTATGACAATGAATGCTATGAAGGGGCTAGATATACATGATTATTCCTGACCTGAATGTCGTTATGTTGATAAAAAAAATAAATGCAGACTCCATTAAATGCGTTTCTGTTTCACTTGTCGTATTACTGTATTCATATTTATCATAATCTTCTGGATTTAGAAATTTAAACAAAATACTGTTTTAAATGTACAGTTTTAGTTATTTAAAACGAGTATTTTATAAAATACGTTTTGCAGAAGAATTATGACTTTTTTTCTTGTGAAACTCAATTTTTTTACAGATACTTTCAACAAATAAATAAATAAGTAAGACATGACATATGCTATACAGAAAATCCATGTTTGAAGCTAATTACTTCCACTGCTGAAACGTTTACACAACACATTTATAATACGCTATAAAAATATAGTTTCTACAATAAAGAAATGACCAATATCATCTATATACACTCTGTAGAAACGAACTACTGTCATAAAACGTAACATGTATGCAGTGCATGAGAAGATAAACAAATGATTACAAATTCAGAAAAAAAAACATTATTTTATTAAGAATTTATGGCATGAAAAATGTTACAAATCAGTAAGCAGTACAGCCATCGATGGCAGCTATATAAGCCAGAACACGGCGTGGCATCGAATCTAGTAGGTCACCTATCACCCCTTGTGGAAGATCATGTCGTAATCTTAACTAAGCAATTATTTGACCAATACTCCGAGACAGCTGCAACTGCCTTCCAAACATGTTCCAAACGTGTTCTATTGGCAAGAGGTCTGGTGATCTGACAAGCCATGGGATTACGTGATATCTTTGAAGGTATTTTGGGTGAGTCGCGCAGAATGCGGACGAGCGTTGTCTTGCTGATAAATGGGTCCTGGACGACTTGATAGTATAGGTAGTATAAACGGCGTTAAAATATCGTCCACGTACTGCAAACCGACATAGAGCCTTGAAGGACGACTAGAGGTGACCATGTGTCCCCACAGTTTCACATCTTGTGTAATCCCTGTACGCCGCTCAACAACTAATGTCGGATGGGACCGTTGGCCTGGCTGCCTCCAGATGAGTGTGCTTTGGGCATCAGCATTGAGATTGGATCAGGACACGTCGTTGAGGATCACACTTCTCCAGTTGGTCAAACACCAGCTTTTACGGGCTCCACAAAAATCTAGTCGACAATGCGTATGATGTGGGGGTCAGTAGCAAGCGTGTTAGTGGACGTCGGCAGTATATACCAGCGTCGGCCAGACGTCTCCGAATTGTTTCTATTGATAACACCGGATGCCTGGGAGGTGGTCGTGCTCATTTTTGTTCCTGGGACGCCCTGATCCTTCGCGATGGTAAACCTTCCGTGATGCACTGTCGCCAAAACTGAGCAAATACGATATCGCTCCGACCGAGATTGTGGCCGATCGGGTGTTCGACCAACTTGCTTCTATGAGGCTTACTACACGCCCCTTCTCAAAATCCGACAGCTGTTTGTACTGCCGTCGGTTACGTCTTAGAACCATCTCTAGTCACAATACGGTCCAGCCAAGTCGACAAATTTGTTTGAATAGTGCTATCATACTTTTAAACACTCGTAGCTGCGCATCTCATATACTCATGGCGCGTTTACCCTTGTCTGGTGGGCGTCGAAATTTAAATCAATTCCATATCTCCTACCAAATTACATTCCCGCCGAATTTCGTGATTGTGGCTCGATTTTTTCTGTGTGTTCTATATTTTTTGTTGCAGAGTGTATTTAAAAACATTAATAACGAAAAATGAAAGATTATGTTTCCAGTCATAATTATTTTGACTTCCTTGTACAAAGTAAACGGAGTACTGTATTATCAAAAAATTTCCGCCATCATATTTCAAGGGAAATATCCATTCTGATCGCTCACAAATCCATGTGGACGATTTTTTTCGGCGTGACGTCTGTACCCACGGACAACAAAAAGGACTTCTTTTCGCAAAACGAATTCTGAAATGGATTAAAAAAGTTTCTTTATTTCCTGACATCTGCACGTACATACCTAAGTAAGTGTAACAGGAAATCTATTTTCTTGCATAACAGAAAAGCTTAAAAATATTGTGGGTATGGAGAATATTGTTATTACATATTTGGTGTCTGTGCGCAGGAATGTTATGGACCAAAAATTTGTTGAACTGTAGGTTAGAAGATAGTCCGTATTATTCTTCCCATCATACGACGGACTTAATCTCATATACAAACGGAAGCAGATATATTCAAGTAATTATTTTAATGCTTTAACCCGCAGTTAACGAGTTTATAGAATCATTACATTATATGGATGCAGGAACGTAAAAAACAGCGCACGGCGGAATGCATCCTCGTCGGGATTCTAACTGCGGACATCCAAAATACGCTTCGAGCGTTCTTCCAGTTACATCATGAAGGCATAGAAAAAGGAGGGAGAAAAATGCCTTAGAAGTTATATAACAAATTAAAGGTTTATCTTTGGAATTATCTTCATATTTCATCATAAAAGGCATAAGATTTCTAATTACAGTATCTGCAGTTCTACTGAATTATTTACATGTCAAAATAATATACAGAAATTTCTATCTCATAACAAAAACTCATCAATTTTATATATGCATTCAAAGTAAATACACTCATTCTTTCTTAGATTGTAAAAATAATAATCAACAGTCAGAGTGTTAAGGCTAAAAAGCGTGAATTATAAGAGACAAAATTTTATGGAGAAAAATTAAGCATATTTTGTTCCTCATCTCTATTTAACGAGTTTTTCTACAGTAGAGTATTTTCATGAAATAAAGCTTTTTGAAATTTGAAAGGGCTTTAAAATTTCGCCCTTAAATTATTAACTAAAATAAATTGCGCAAAGTCCGCCTTGTTTTTTCCCATATCATTCATCAGGGAGCTTAATTATTTTGGAGTAAAAATCCTCGAATCACGGAATTAAATTTTTTCGCCTGAGATAGAAACCCATATTGCAGTTTAAGCTATTTTCTTCTCGTTATTTAAATGAAAAAGCACCGAACACTAAATTGTTCTTTTGTTTAAATTACTAACTGAAAATGCCAAACTAAACTGAAAGCGACATTAAGAATGAAGGACTATTTTTAAGCTCATATGAAAACTGCATTCCAGTAGAGATTAGATGATGAGATCAAATCTCTAATACTTGATGTTCATTTAATGTTACCCAAAATTGTGTGCTTCAGTTAATCTAATGGAAAACTGATGTTAGTTAAAAGAATTTTTCCTTCAGAATACAAACGCTAAACTGAACTGCGAGAGATTATTTTTCTGGAAGAATGAAAGTTTTAAAGACTCAAAATTCTAATTCTTAAAACACGGAAATGGAATTTAAGGTTATTCGAGAAATGCTAAAATACATTTGCCATTACTTAAAAGTTTTCTTCTCGTAACAGGAAATCTGTTTTCTTTATTATTTCCAGTCGCTCCTTCTTAAATATTCCTTTTGTTATTCCCAAAATTGCTTTCATCCCTAGCAGAAATCGATATACAGATTGAAAGTTGGATTTTTTTCTTTTAGTACAAGCAATGGGGAGTTCAATATCTTTTCTCTTCTTTGGAACATTATTAGGCTCTCTCGAATATTTTTCAGCAACAATATTTACAAACAAACTAAGTTGTAAGATCTGTCTCTTCTATTCCACATAAACTACTACTATAGATCCTACCAAGAACCTGGCGAATTCTCGCAGAGGGGGAATTCATACCAACACATTATAAGGGCGAAAATAACCCTTTATCAAATCCAACTAATAACAGAAAGGCACGATCTTCGTGCGTTACAACAACACTTTTAACTTGCGGCGAAACGTAAACGTAGAATACAAATCAATTCAAAGTCTAATTAGAATAGTGCTGGATTAGCACGTTAAGTTACGACTAACTTAGCGAGTTTGGCTCACAAACCTAAGAGGCGTGACGATTATTCGAAATTGCCAAAGGGCAAAACAGCGTGACAGTGAGATAGCAACGAAACGTGCGCTGGCTAGCGGAAACACGCTCTGAATAAACCCAGGGATTTACCCATTTAAATACTCACTTCATTTAACTTTAAATTGACATCCTGGCGAGGAAATGCGAGGGGAAGTTGAAGAGTTCAGAAAAGGTTCCAAACTTAAAATGATTTGTTATGCAAAATAAAGGAAACCCTACAAAGTGAATAATTTGATCAAAGCATGATTTAACTCCTGATATGGAGTTCGATTGTAGCTTTTTGATAGACGTCAAATTTGTATTTCTTGGATCTTGTGGGATTTTGTGTATCATAAATTAAACCGTAAAGATTAGCCTTGCAAGAATTAGTCGCATCTTTCCTGTCGCAATGTAATTGGTTGTTATGCTCAGCTAACATTGGAAGACCCATGTTTCGAATCGAGGATAAGCCGCAGTTAGTTTTCCATTTTTTTCCAAAATTCAATCAGCTCAGGACTTGATCATATATATGTGATTTCAGTATTCTCTCTTCACCACGTATGATATCATGTATGTGAATTCTTTCTGAATTTTGAGGCCGGTGATCACAGCAACGTGATTTCATATCGGAACGTTTAAGTTTTTGAATGCCACTAGATGGGGATTGAAGTCCGTTATATTTTCGAATAATGTTCCAGAGAGCTTTGACCTTCAATTTGCCCTTTCGGTTCCGATTACTTTTTTTGTTGGATCAGGAGAATTTAACATGTAAACAACTGCGGAAAGTGCTGTGCTTTATCGCAAATTGATTTTTTTTCTTTTTTTTTTACATTTTGACGAAGAAGTCAAGAATACATACACTAGTACGTGTATGGTATACAGTAAAAGTTTCTTAATAGAGAAAAAAGAGACCCACATAATTAACTTATTATGAATGTAAATCTTGCAACTTAGGGCTTTGTTCCGAAAAGTATTTCGAAATGCAACATAAGTTTCAAACTTTTTAAAAATAATTTTTTAGTTTTCTTGAATTTATCTTACAGTTCGTAATAATATGTTTTCTAATATTTTCCTATATTTTGAATACTCGTTTTCTAATATTTTACTTCTATTTTTAGATCAATTTTATGAAAATGTTGTCCTTTATATACACTGTCCGAAAACAAATGGACAAGTGAAATTTTATATTGTTATGTATTACATACTTAGCTATTTCAGTTGTGAATTAAAATGTGTTAACTTAATTCTGCTATCAGACTTATAGGTTATAAATTTGTTTTTATTTTGTAGTTGAACTTAAGTTTCTTTGCCTTGTTGAAAAGTAATTGTTGTCATTTAATATTTTTCTTGACAGTATTGGTTAACTCTGATTTTAAGTTGCTTGAGTAATTAATTTTTTGGTAGTTTGGTTAACTATTTTAAATTTTTATTTAGTTAAACTTGTTTGCTTAATGTTTAATCTCTTGTTAAGTTGACCCTTAAGGTCAATTTTTTTAAAGCTCTTTTAAAGTTTCGTTTACACAAGTTGGTGTTAAAATTTTAATTAAGTTTTAATGTGCCCCCTTTTCTGTTAAATTTGGGATCCATATTTTCTGACTATGGTGGTCGTTTTGGTGTTGTGGAAAACATAAAATTTTTCCTACGTGATTATTATATTTTAATTGAAGTAATTTTTATTTTCTGACTATGGTGGTCGTGTTTGGTGTTGTAAAAAACCTAAGAAATTTTTCTATGTGATTATTATATTTTAATTGAAGTACTTTTCTTCGCTCTTGTATTAATTAGTATTTAAAAAAACAAATCCTTAATTCTTTCGAAAACTTTTTACATTGCCTTTTGGGAAATCTAGATTTATGACTTTGTTGTGACACTTTCTTCATCCGCCAGACAGTGGTCTGGGAAGCCTCTGTCATCAAGTGAAACTTCTGCACCCGGCCGGAGAGGATAATTTCAACATACATTACGCTAAGCCAAGGTTGAGGGGACGGGGTGATTTGCTTACTTGCAGGCTTTTTCCATGCTGGATTGGGACCCCGAGACGAGGCTAGCTTTGCTGACAGGTTGATGACCTTGGAGGATCAGCGATTATTCGTCAACCTCAGGAGTTCGAACTACCTTGCTTCACCTTCCTGTGTGCATTTTTCCGCTGGGGTTGCCTGGCAATTGGCCTGTCTTGTACCATCTCGGATCGCCAAACGAGTATTTGGCGAAAAGAAGAAAAAGGCTTCGAGCGATCTACGATTAGAGAGAGAGACGTTGTCAGACGGCGAGAAGGAAAAAGACTGAAGGTGTCACCAGATAAGTAAACTGTCGCTTTCGCTGTCTGCGTTATCATAGAACGAGGTCTGAAGAAAATGGAGGAGAGAAACCACCTATGTTGGGCGACGAAATGAGGACGAATCCCACATAGAAGGGGCGGAAAGCTCCGAAGCTACCTTTTCCTGTTCAGATTTCTAATTTTCATTCTTTTCCTTTTCTTAGCTAAAAATGTGGCTGCGCTGTGACGTGGCAGAAGTTCCCTTCACTTGTTTGATGTTAAGGGCAGCATGTATCTTCAATGTTCACTGATAAATAACTGTTGGAACGGTATGAAAAATTTTATTTTATCTTCTTACCACACCACCATCATCTATGTAAAATTTTGTATTAAGTAAGTTTATCTCTTAATAAATCCTATATTTAATTTAACTTCTCTTGTAATGTCTTCACTTTTAATTTAGAACACTGGACCCAACAGTATTTTAAGTAGAACACAACGCAAAATTTAATTACTCTGTTGGAGTTACTATTTACTGTTTATTTGAACACCCAAGTTTTACAGTCTAAATGTTGTTTATCATGTATGTCACAAACTAGGTACTCCCATGCAATAATTGCCATATTCATGTGATTTAGAATTGTTATCCTAATTTTGACTTTCATTTGATAATGAACTTTAAAACTTAAACACTTAAGTTAGTAAAACTCCAACAATATTAGCTAAAAAACCTTTGTAAAAACGAATATTTCATTCTTTTCATTACATTCAAGAAATTTCTTTAGACATGTCTGTAGTAAAAATACTTAAATATTTTAATTTCTTATGTAATGAAAATTGTGTTAATTTCTGTAGGTTATGAGAAATATTAATTATAATTATTCTGGTGTATAAGTGATAACCAAAATTTTGAATATTAATTTTATCAGCGATGAACCGCGAATAAGAATGAAGAAATCCAACTACCCAGTATAGGATTATAACATGTGATTAAGAGTACATCACGTTGTTTCCGCAATAACCCGAATGATAGGGATAAAATATGTGACCTACAGAGGATAGCAAAATAATGCACTTATCCCAGACGTTGTGATAGTTGAAGAAGAAAATACAAGTTAATCATCTGCAATTCACTCTATTTATTTTTCCTATCAAAATTTTACTGCTGACCTCACACAAATAAAACAAGAAAATTAAATAATCAGATCATAACTATAGTCCTACTATAAATACAGAACGTCCACTCGTTTAACGATACACTACAGAGCACTATCCCTTTGCATCGCTTTCTATAAATCACGAAAAACCTGGAATCGAAGATATATGTAGACCAGGAATATACTTATCTTGAAATTTCTTTTGATTTTGAAGCTTCTACCAGTGGATTAATTTGGAGCAGTGCACCACGTGGCGATAGACAATGGATGAGCCTTATATTGCACAATGAGATTGTTCATGATTCTTGCTTAAAAACATCATTCAATCCTGGATGAATTTTCAGAAACTGCATATAGAATGAATATATTCAATAAAAAAAACTACAGTTCGCTTTCTATAAATCAGGAACCATATCATCGGACTTTTCAGGAGAGTTAAACGTGCATCATGAAACGAGGTGATAGGTGAAGAGACAGTCGGTGAAGAGACAGGCCGAAGCCCGTCCCCCAGCAGCGAAGAGGCAGAAACCGGTCTAACAACTGCCACCAAGGGCTTGGACGAAACGATGACGATTCTTGAAGCGATAGTTTGATGATATATGCCGGCTTGCTAGCACAATGTCATGTAGATTTACTGGTAATTAAGTTCTTAAACAGTCCGTTTGCTCCTAGAATCTATATAATTTTTTCTTATTAAAATGAAACTATTTTCTAAATTCGCGTTGTGTTTTTATTTATTTATTTATTTATTTATTTAGTATCACGAAAGCTTTATCACAGTATATTCAAATACTATCAGTGATGGTTTAGATATTATCAGTGATGATAAATGACTATCAGTGAGGAATTTAAAGTTTAGCGTATTTAACCCTCTCGGCGTTTGGACCCTCTGGCGGTATTGTTTCCTAAAGCGTTAGCAGCTTT
>KK112142.1:0-11595 GCA_000611955.2 Stegodyphus mimosarum
ACCTTGTAAGTAATTCACCATGTTCTCAAAGAATACACACAGAATGCTAAGTCCTGATAACTTGATCCAAAATTTCTAACAGAATAGTAACTACACGAGGCTGGCATTAAATGCTTTTACAGTTTTGAGATCCAAAGGCTGTTATTTACTAACCGTAATAGCATGTAAAAACAAGAAATTAAGGATATATTCTTGCGGCATGGGCACTCCTTAAACTCCGGTTTACAACGCGTTACTGGCTAGACAGCCAAGAAATGCAAAACTAAGTAAGTGTAAGCCGTTTTGGATTATGATGAGCCGTTTATAGAGTTCTGTATCATAAATATGGAACGAAGCTTGAGTGGGAAAATACGCTACACTGAAAAATAATAAAATGAACGCTTGAAAAGCAATTAACTACCGTTTTAGAGGTTTTTTTTTTTCTTGAAGAACTGCAGATGTAGCCTGTTATGGACAACTTGATTCAGCGAGTTTATAAAATAGTTTGCAACCAAATTTTATTTTAATAATGGACGTGGACGCTTTATTTAATAGCCATTAGCCTTGCGCCGCTACAAGGGCCGGAAGTGGTGACCATTTCATTATGGAAGCGCCTCATAGGTAGCCACCATTGCCTCCTATTAAAGGAGGAATCGTAACAACCATGCCTTCTCCGGGATTCAGACCTGGGCCCATAGTTACGGTAGTCACAGTAATGATTAATTGATTGTACATTTTTTTTCATACGGATTATTATGTAACAATTATTGTAAAGATGACATTGTCAATTTAGCATTGTAATATTACTATCGTTGATTCAATGAATGCCGCCGGCGGTAGATGGTAGATTATTTTACCGTCGCATGGATATAACTCTGATTGGTCAGAACCTTAGGTCGGAGGTCCATGCGACGGCGTGTCACTAACCAATATACCGGCTGGGTGACGCTACCGAAATTTGACACCTTAATAAATGCAAGCCCCGAATTACGAAGGATTCGACTTACAGCATCCCACATTGACGAAGGGGCTCCGTTTTAAAGGTGTATATACAATACTGGAGCTTATACGTTGGAAAAGTTGGGCTCGTCGATTTATTGTTTTCATGCATTTCTTTGTGATTTCAGAATCCGATAACTTATATTTAGATATTTACTGATACTTTATTCTGTTCAGAGTAAATCTATATGATTCTTCGTAGTATATTACTTCACGAAGATCCGTGTCTTTTTTTTTCAATAATTGTGAACGAAAGGCAAATGTATGCAATCCATATGCAATTCTACTTCGTACTTTCTATACTTTGATTCAATATCGAATACATTAATCGATTAAACTTAACAGCCGAGGAGATAAGAAAAACCTTAATAACTCTTCTTAAGAAACCAATTTCAGCGCAAGCTCTTTACTTTCCAGGAACAGAATCAAATCTTAAATCTTCAGCGCATATTACATACTCTTCACTAAAATCTTCATCGTTTTCGATTAAAATTAATTTATCTTCTCGTCTTATAGTCTATTTTCAAATTAACGATGCATTGAAGCAACATCAGATTAGTTTTAGTATCTACTTCTTTTATTTAAATTTCTCCTGTCTAAAATTTTTATGTGTTGATATTTGCATTTTCTTTGTTTGAATTAAAAGAATGAGCATAACAATTATAATATGTATTATTACAGTACCATATTGTATTATTATTATAGTATTACGTAAGAACCCTTAGAGGATTATTCTTAAGATTATTATTTTTTCGCTATACACGCTTTTCGTCATATACTCGAGTTACGAAGAAATCTGACTTAAAAGAATGATGAATGAATGAATGAATGAACAGTGGAGTAGCTAGGGTGGGGCAAAGGGAGACATCTGTCCCCCGGCTCAGCATCCAGGAGGCGCCAAACTGATGCTACAAATTTTAAAAAGAAAATATTTTCCATTCTTGGAACACATAAAGGGGCGCAAAATCTTTAGTTGTGCCTGGGCGTTGAAAACCTTAGCTATGAATGAATGGCTCTTGTTCGCAACCCAGGGATTTAATATATAAATTCGTGGCACTAACGTCAAGTTAAGAAACATTGGTCAATTTCAGCGGTATTTGACTATCGGAAGCTGTAGTCGTAAAATTTTTCACTCCATTTGCTGCTCATTGACATTTGCATTCTCATTTGACAGGTACAGTTTGAAGCAAAGCCAGCATCTGTGCATTCCCATAGGTATATACCGTTTGATATCGTAGGGCTTCGGTAAGCGTTTAACCATCCTCCACATTTTGAGGAAGAATACCCCAAGGGCGATCCCAGTGTCTCCTACCACCAACGTCTGGAGAGGACTTTTCGGCTCGCCATGTAATTTTAGTGCCCTCTTGCAGCACAGAAACTATACGCTTACAAAAATACATACTTTCTCTAGGGTTCAAGCCCAAGCCATCGATACGTTAGTCGATGTCACTAACCACTACAAGGCGGTATTCTCAGTTGACATCAAACTTACTTACATAGGAAATGTTTAACGTTGCAATATAAGGCGCAGCGTAAAAAGAAACCATTAGAAAGATTATCGATGATGACGATTATCGGTTTCCATTATGTTTTGTCCCTATTCAGTGCTCTTGATTAAAAAAAGAAAAGCTGCTGAAATAGAAGTGCAGAATATCTATTCATTAACTTAAAAAAAAAAATTGTACTACCGAGAACTGATTAAAGTGAATAATTTCATAATAATGCAAAAGCTTAGCATTATTGCACCTTACTAGCTAGTTTTTTTTTAATAATATAAATGAGTAAAATTTTAAAACACGAAAAGCATTTTACTTAAAAAGGAAAGGAGAAAAGATACTACAAAAGCCTTCCATTAGAAATTCGGTTAACAAATCTTGATAAAGGTTTACTATTCAAAAAGTATTCAGCCTATGAAGTCGGTTTACTTAATTTGTCTTTTGGTTAATAACGTCCTTTTCTAAACTACACGAACTTCTTAAGTATATCAGTAGCAGCTTCTACTATGTTATAATTTCTAGGAGATTTTCTTCTCTGTTCTTAGACAATTTAGAGCTTTATCTGAAGGAACAATCCAGAGTTTTTCTCTACCTCTCGCCAACATAATTTCTTTTCTTTCTCTCTCTCTCTTTTTTCTTAAAGAAAAAGAGGAATTTGCATTTAAAATGTCTTCTACCAGACTCCTTTCTAAAGTTTCTTTCGATAGCAGTAGCGAAATATTGGCCTAGTTCTACGACTTTATTTTCCGTCTGTACTACAGTTTCTTCAACTGAGCTTTTCATAAACACAAACCCCAATTAATACTTTTCTCAAAATGCTTCTTTACGATATTCTCATTCCCGTTCAGATTCACTTAAACGTCTACATCTACCAAAACAAATTTTTGAATCAGTTCATCTACATTCCTTATTACGCAAAGCTGAAGTTTATAATTCTAAGTATTAAAGATTTTGATTTAATAGTTATAAAGGGTGTCCCAAAATTAAAGCAAGATTTGAATTAGTCGCCATTCGTGCAGTAAAGTGTTTAATTATCCAAGCCTGTTAAAAAAAAACATTTGATAGCTGATAGTTTAGGGTTAGTAAAAATGAAGTGTTACATGGTAGAACAGCTTGTTTTCATTGTTGAACAATATTTCAAAAATAATAAAAGTCTGGCGGCCACAGTTCGAAAATTTTGTATATAAATTTCGTATAAAATATGGTGGGAATAATGATTTAACTTCGTCAACTGTGAAGAAAGTAATTGAAATATTCAGGCAGACTGGGTCAGTTGATGATCGTAAACACACTGGTCGTCCAAAAATAAACCGTTCAAATGTCGATATTCGAAGCAGTGCGTGAGAGTGTGGGTGAAAGTCCAAGAATATCAAGTCGACGTCGTGGACAAGAATTGCAAATTTCAAGAAGCTCTATACACCGTATATTCACTGAAGATATGCGTCTCCATGCTTACAAAGTTGAATTCACACAAAAACTGAAGTCTAATGAACATGCACAGCCGAAGCGAGTTCGTTGAATGGACTATTGAACATCAACAAGTGGATACTGATTTTTCGAACAAAATCGTTTTCAGCGATGAAGCACATTTTCATCGTGATGGCTTTGTTAATCCCCAAAATTGCCACATTTGGGGTTCCGAATACCCACATGTGATTTTTGGAAAACAAATGCATCCTCAACGTGACACTGTTTGGTGCAGATTTTGGGCTGGAGGCATCGTTGGACCATACTTTTTCGAAAATGAAGCTGGTCAAGCAGTGAATGCTACTGGTGCTCGACATTGCGACATGATAACACAGTTCTTTTTATCTAAATTGGATCAGACTAATGTGAACGACATTTGGTTTTAACAAGAC
The DNA here is from genome assembly GCA_000611955.2 of Stegodyphus mimosarum. NCBI lineage: Eukaryota > Metazoa > Arthropoda > Arachnida > Araneae > Eresidae > Stegodyphus > Stegodyphus mimosarum. Next base: position 4,334 of record KK112142.1, read on the forward strand.
GATGCCGCATGCCATACACCAGTGAAACAATTCAATTACTGCAAGAGCCATTCCTGGCCGTGTCTCATTTCGATGATGTGTTGGTCCCCTAGATCGTGTGATTTAACACCATTGGATTGATTTTTATGGGGTTATTTGAAGTCAAAAGTCTATGCCAACAAGCCCACAAGCACGCGTGCATTGAAGGAGGAAATTCAAGGCTGCATCAACGAAATTCAGATTCAATTATGCAAAATGGTCATGGAAAATTGCGACAAAAGAGTACGTATGTGCCAACAAAGCCTTGGAGGCCATTTGCCCGATCTGTTGTTCCATACATAACTCTGTCCTATGTACTTTATGATTAAATAAAAAAATAACAATCAAAAAACTGAATTTTTTTATTTAATTCAAATCTTGCATTAATTTTGGGACACCGTTTATTTATAAGTTAAAAATAAAATTAGGTAAAATAAATTGACATAACATTAATCTTTCTTTACGGCAGCACAGTTGAACGCTAGCACTAGTTCCGCTGCACGAAACAGCCAGCCGCGACTATGCACCTTTTGGTAAATAAAATTTAACAACTTAATTAATTGCTTGGCTCTGCCAAAGCGTGCAAATAATTAGTTTATTATTATTAATAAAATAAAGAATACGAACCCCCCCAAAAAAGAAACTTCTACCTTTAATTTTTTCCAGTACCCCCTTGAGTCTTCATTTTAATTTAGTTTCCTTTTTTATCCTAAAAATAGCGATAAGCTTACGAAAAGCCTTTCAGAACTATGTCGTTTGAACAGATCTTTTATTATCACAAAATCTACACCTAGGATTTTCAGCAATTCCTTCCCAATTCTTCTAATAGCTTTCAACAGATCTTTTATTATCACAAAATCTACATTTAAGTCACCTTTTTTATACGTGATGAAACATACAATCACAGGGATTGCTATAGATTCTATCATCAAGGATGAATGCCGTTATTTTACTCCATGTTAGTGAAATTTAAAAAAGAAAGTGTGGTACTTACGTGTTAACGCAATCACCTTGGTTCAATCTGGTGGATTTTTACAGATGAAAAGGTAAAAGTTAATTATCGGGTGAAAGTTGGCGATTTTCGCAACTATTTTTTTTTAATTCCCAAACTATCGATATTTATCGTAAATTGACAAACATTAGCAACATATCAAAAGGAAACATATTTTAGCAATTTAAAACACAAAGTTTAATTATTAAATAAGGATTATAAGGGTAAATTAAAAAATGAAACATTTTTTGCAAAATATCTCTAATTATCTGCGTTATTCTTCCCATGCACACAGAGATCTGTTTTCACACAGATCTGTTTTCACAAGATCACAGAATTACATATTCTCGAACACAGCATATCGGCTATCTATCAACGCACATCACCATTTTTCCCTTTAATGATTTTCAGGCAAAATACTACGTTCCTCCAAAAATACACCGCAATTTCTTCCATTGCTGGCAAATTCCATAAGCGCATATTTTAAAACTGAGTTTAAGGCAAAAAATATTACCTTTTGACTTAAAAACCGTTGGAACGTAGAATGCGGTAAAAAGAACGCACATGAAAATGGCGACGGTGCTTGGTTGAAGGACTTAAGAGCATGGTCACCTGAAGAATGGTTATGCGCATGGTTGCCATAATTTGGCAGATTTTCAAAATTTGGAGACTTCTACTCAGGTGGCTGAGATAATACCGAAAGCACACACATGCGTACGTTTATCTTATTGCTGCATTCTACAGAGTTCGTGGATTTGGATTAATTGATGAAGAATCAAAACACAATTTATTCGCCAGTAAGCACTATTACACAAGATATTCCAAAGACACGTTTACACTCGTCAAAAAACTACGACAAACACGCTGAAATAATCAGCAACACAGCCTTCATGCTATAACGGTGAAGACAGCTCCACATCAAAGCACTAAAGTACAGCTTTCGACTCGGTCGATAGCTCTCAAGCTAATCTCTAGACTCAAGACACTACTTCTCCTCGTACAGGCAGAGTATATATAGCTTTAACGTATCTCTGCCACTTTTTGGCAACCCTAAGCCCGCCGTTGACTCACGATGCTAAGCCGGCAGACTTTCTTCTCCGCTCCGTTGGTGGAGCTTCGTTTTCGACCTGCTTTGGATGAAGCTATCTCATCGGCATTTCGCAACTATATAACCCTTGCGCGCTTTGGATTAACTAAATAAACCAATCAACTACACATGCACTTAAACTTAAAAGTGACCAAACGCACAAACATCAAAAGCAGAAGTGAATTATTTTGGGTATCACTTGAATATTGATCTTATTACACGCAACCATCTGCGCAGACGTGAAACGTTGAAATTAACAGTGTAGTATCACTGCTATAGGAATGCGATAAGTTATTCATGGAGTATTTTATCATAAACGCCAACTCCAGCTTAGATGACAAATAACTCTGCAGTGTAAAACAGTAAAACTGATTATTCAGAATTAACTATTGTACTCACAACAATGATTTTACTACTAATAATAATAATTCATAATAATTGTACAGTAAAGATCGGAAATTTAATCCTTGTCACTTTTCGGAGTTTTAGTGCATCAGGTTTATTTGCCTAATACTAAATTAGATATTTGTATGGGTTGTCCTAATATGTATTTGACGGTCTTAATACTAGATTAGGGAGTGTAGAAGATATCACTTTCCTTTGCTTTATAGGAAATGGATTAAAACACATTATGGGTAATTAGCATATATTTTGAAAGCTTACTAAGTATCAATATATTAAAGCATTGAAGCCAAACGTGAAGAATCAACTATGCCTTATGCTTTCGAGTGAATCAATCATTACAGCTGGATCTCTAACCATTAACACCCTAACAGCCCGCATGAGCCAATACGATTATTCGTTACATTTTTGTCCATTTAAATGACAAATGGGAAGAGGCACGACCTGGTCTACCAAATACACATGCTGACGATTTATCATCAATCATATTTTTAGTTAGAGTGCTACTGTAAAGACCACTGAGTTTTTGGAGCAGAAAGTGTGAAAAAACAGTTGTGTCCTCGCTGGGATTCGAACCATTTATCGTTCAATGCTGGCTTTCAATAGAATATGTAAGATAAAAAATATGTAGTAACTATTTTTGGAATAGATAAGAGAAATACCTAAATTAAAATTAAGCATTAAGGAGATATTCTAATTTAAATTATATTTACATATTTTTATCTTACAAATATAGGTAAGTATTCTCTACTAAAACATAAATTAATCTTACTGTTGTTGTTTTTTCATAAGATCTTTACGACATTAAAAAAAGTTCGAAATTTGTCGATTCGGCAGAATTTATAAAACGAACTATAAATGTTATAATTAATATAAGGAAGGATTTAAATATGGCAGAGCATGCTAGCTCTCTGTCTGGGAGGAGGAAATGCATTCGTGAAGAATCTTCTGCTATAAATTAACTCACATTTATATTTTACATGGGAAGAAACAAAGAGATTTTCCTAAGTGGTCTTGAACCTAAAAAGACACTTCTCGCTTGACAACATGATTTCGAGAAACTGGAATCGTTCACCACAGGAAATGATGTGGCAGTATTCACCAATAAACAGTGTGAGAAAGATGGCATTGCAATCAAATTTGTGCGTTATGCTCAATCATAAATATTCGTTCTGCTTGGGAAAAACTCACCTCCCTCTTGTACCAAGCAAATGATTTTTAAAGCTGACTGCGTAAACTGCAATGAAATTTTAAGTGACATATTACTTGTAATAGTATAAGAGTATCATCCAGTAAAAAAAATTACCATTAATATGCATTTTGTAGTTTTCAAAATTTTTGAAAGTGCATGATTTCTGGATCATTCTGAAATCAATAAATTTGTATTTCAATTACTGTCTCCATAATTTTTCGTTCTTTATGGGCCTACCAATGGCCGAATGGTTAAGACCATTGAGAAATAGTTATTCGACCGGATTCAGTTCTCGAGCAAGGGCGTGGCTCTACAGAAGTTTTCCTCATGTGCTACGTGAATACGAAGCATTGGAAAATATCCACGAAGGCATCGTATCTTTCCATGAGACAGATAGCTCTCGCGCGTTTTGGTATAATTGATTAACCTAACAACATCCTCTGTTTTCTTTTTTTTATTGTCTTTAAAACGTTATTTTAAGTAATTAAACTTCGTTTTTTCAAATATGCAATCCGTATAAAATGTTTCCAAACTTGCAATTAGTGTGAAAGATCACAATAGTCAGTAAAACTCGAAGATAGATTTTTAAAAAAAAATCTGCTTCGTTTTAGAAACTTGTTCGTTTATTTAGATTTCTGAATTATTACCTCTCATGAAAACTTACAAAAGGAAAAGGTAAAGGCTGAAAAAGTAATTCTTAATTTAAAGAAGAATTATACTGTATTGAAATAAATTGCGTTACTGAAACTGATACTTATGCGATGACATGTTTTGCTTAACGTTAGAGAAAATTATAACTGAAATATTTAAATTGTATATTTTCGTTAAGCTTCAGCTTTCTGGAAATTTCTTGCTAGAGCATCAATAGCTTTCTTTATCAGAAAAATACTTGGATAAAAATTCTCAATACTTATCGAAATAAAGCTGAGAAACATGATGAAAAATAAAAGAAAACCATTTTTATTTTTTAACTTTATTATTACTATATATTACATTATTTTTAATACCTTTCCAAATTCGGTTCTAGGAAAGAAGTTTTTTAAAAAAGTGCTTACTTCTTACTCAACTCATTAGTTTTATGTTTCTAAGACAAGAAATAACCTTCCTAATAAAATTTATATATTATTAAAATGTATCGTAAACTATAAAAACATGTATAGAATTATCTTTATAGAATTTTTATTATAATACATTCAGGGAAAAATTACAAATTTTGTTGCATAGATTAATTAATGATGCATTTAATTTTGTACCTAAACTAATAACATGCATAAAAGTCTGCGTGAAGATAATTTAAATGAAATTTTAACTGATAGTTTGCCTAAATTTTATAAACAATTTCTAATTTATGTTTATATTGGTCTGAATAATAAAAATTACAAACAGAAGAAAATTTAGTTCATATTTTATAAATAATCTAGTCTCATCCTTGGAAGGCAACTAAAATAATACAATTTTGGGCTTTCCAACATGCAGGAGAAAAAAAATGAAAACGGATTTGATGATTAGAATCAATAGAGTTAAATACAAGATTATCGGAAAAGGTTAATTAATTGTAAAAATTAGAAACACTTTTGTACCTTAGCAGATTAAAAAAAATATTGTTATTAATGCATATTTGCATAACAAAGAAGTAAAAAGCACCCTATTTAATATTCTAAATACTACACAAAATGAAAGAAAAATGAATGTATATCCTGCAGCCATGCAGCCCACCAACGGCCAAGCAGTGAAGTCGCTAATACTTACTGGTAGATCGGCCCTGGTTTGGATTCCGGCGAAAGGGTTCGTTGCATAGGAGCTTTCGCGCAACGTAAATACGAGCTAATTTACCTTAAAAATTCCTTCAGGTAGACATCCATCCCCATTGGCAGAAAGCCCTCGAGTTTCTTTGTCTTAATCAATTAACCTACCCTATATAACTCCTAGCCATGCAAATTCTCACTAAGGTAAAGCGCTAATTCAATCTGACTGGTGCAAACAGAACTTCAGAGGAAGAAAATAGCCTGCTGTTTAGATTTCTGCTTGAAAGATTACACATTTGATAGAACAGACATGAATTGGTCTTGTATTTTCTTAAAGCCGCGATTCTGACATAAAATAAATAAACAGAATATCGAATATATTAAATTTATCACTAAAATTTAGCTGAAATGTTTCAAACATTTCGGATGTTTTCTTCAGAATTTTGTGTGTATGATGTATGTAAATAGTATCTGGGAAAGTCAGAAACAGTGTTTGGGCTGTGTGGCCTGGTTTCCTCCTATTGTTCCTCAGGAAACATCCGTGTGGTGGCTAATAGGCCAGTCGAAGAAGGGCGATCTTAATCAATATTTCATCTGGGAACAGACCATCCTGTTTAGCCGACAGCGTTCATCTCTGCATCAAGTATCAAAAGGAATTTTCCTTTTGTTAAACCCATTTTTATTAACTTTTTTTTATTTCAACTTATTTTATTTTATTAGCACTACAGTTAAAAATGCTTGAATTAATATAAGGTAAATTTCAGAAAAGTAACAAGTTTGCTCAACAGTTACAGAGCGCAAAATACAATAATACAAAGCGGAAAATATAGTACAACACAAAGAATACAGAGCGGAAATTTAGGAAAATTGTTTTTGAAGTCAATAAGAAGAAAAACAACTTTTAAGTGACTAAAATATAATGTGACAAAATACTGTTATTAATCTTTTGTGGCAGATTAACGAATATCAAAATCAAGCCACGCGTAATTTGATTAAATAATTAAACTGAAGGGTAACAATTGCTTATAAACTAAAAGGAAATAAACTGGTACTTTTTTAAGTGAAATATCATATCTTGTCTGTCCAACAAAAGATGTCGTTTTCTCTCACTAGGCTGTAAAAGATCCACCCACTCACAGAATAGATAAGCCCGTTGGACACTGGAAATTCGACTTGTACTTTATCTCAAATACAGGGGAAAAGGCATGGTCGCTTTCAGGTTCTTTCCTATGTGCAACGTGAAAATCACACGTTTCCCTCAAAAGATCCACCATAAAATGATCCCTATCTTCAGGCAAGCAGCCATAATGTACTTTGCAGTAACCCAATAAATCTAAATTCAGTCAACTAGATATACGGTTGAATCATTTGGTTGAAAGCTGGTAAATAAAATGAATGAGAAGTAAAACTTGATTACAAGGAAGACTTTCCTTTCCTGAGAAATAAGAAAACATTTACAGTCATTTGTAACGCCATATCAAGATTTTCGTATCATGCATTCAATCTTATTCGAAGACCGGTTATAAGCCTAATGGATGCCAGAACAGTATAAAGAAACACTGGGCCAAAGTTTGTATTTATTTGTTATTAAAAATGACAAATAAAATATTTTTTCTAAGTATGTTAGAAAAGAGGCTATTTAATGGAATGTAAAGATTCACAATGTTAATAATCAGACTTTGGTACAAAAGAGTACAAAAGGGCCCGGCCGCGAATCCCGATGAAGGCATGGATGTTTGTAAATGTATAGTGTCTTTGAGGCACACTCTAAATATGCGGTTAGCCAAAAGTCCTCTTAGTAGGGAATGGAAGTTGGTAGTAGGGAAA
>KK112142.1:27277-41972 GCA_000611955.2 Stegodyphus mimosarum
TCCCCATCATTACAATTTCAACTAAAAATTCCAAACTCAAAAAATATCAGAATTAGGTATTTTCACCAATGCAGAGAAACTGTTAATTAATTTATACTAAAATGTTTCAAATTTAGTTTTGACGTAATATTAACAAAATTCCCTTTTTTTAAATATAGAAGTCAATTCACACTAATATAAAGGTGTGACCTCTTTATAACGTTCTACTTAGCTATTGCTTTCAAATTTTTAAACTCCTCCTTAAATTGATATCTTATAAGTTAAAATTTACCTTAAATTTCTCCTCGAATAATATCCCCTATTGTACCGGAACTGCGCAATTTTCGAAGAACTGAATCAGGAAAAGACACAGGTAGCAAGGGATATTCTTTCTTCTAAGCCCATAGGATCCTGTTTAGTTTTACTAACAGTTATTTTAATTTGTAAGCCTTCCCTGAATTCTCTTATTTCCCCTCGCATTGTCTCGCCGGGATGCAAATTAAGTAGGTTATAAGGTATTTCTCCCGCCTTCTTCGTGTGCCTTCGCGGTGTAGTTGGCAACACGGTCGACGCACAACCGAGAGGTCTGTGGTTCGATTCCCGGCGAAGACGTTGCTCATTTTTCATCTTTCCTGTTTCAAAAATACCTAATGTCTCTATAACTGGCGCCCAAACTAAAAAGCTTGTGGATGATGATTCTCCACCACCAGGATTTGGCGAATGGGTCCCCAAAACCCCAGTCGCCCTCGAAAAGGAGGAGTATATAAGGTATTTCTCCCGCCTTCTTCGCATGCCTTCGTGGTCAGAACGCTGGACGCGTATTCCAGAGATCCGCGGTTCGAGTCCCGGCGAAAGCGTTGCTCATGTTTCACGTCTCCTGCTTCTAAATAACCTAATAACACTACAAGGTGAACGAGAGTATTTAATCTGTTGAAACGAAAAGGTTCAAACAGATAACATAGCATCTCTTCCAGGTCCGAAATGCTTACTTGCATATCCGGAGGGTAACATCGGATTCGCCGTTCTTCACCTCGATTATGCATTACTCCCGATTCGTCTTTTCTAGTCACGTGTGACTACTGTGTGCACTAGCTTCCTCCTATTGCAGTCTTTGCTTCCTGAGACTAGGATAGCGATTCTCAAACTTGGGGGGGGGGCGTGATAACCTGCCTGGGGGGCGCGAGCATGTCGAAAAGACGAAAATAAAAGATTATTTAAAAAATTATTAATTTACTGAAAGGAACCAAAACAAAATACATTCTGACATAATAACAAATAAAAAAAAACGCATTTATACTGATACAATGTACTTATAAATGTATCAGTACTGCACAATGTATTTGATAATTAATTTATTAATACTAATTTAAGAACAAGTTTAATAATTACTAGTGACTCCCATGGGCTTGTCTTGCAGAGCGAAGTCATTCAAAGGTAAGGTTTAATATTAGAAATTGACACTCTAAGTTCTTTTTCTGTGTTTAACTGAGTTCTATATTTTGTCTTCAGAAAGGTAGGATGCTGGAAATGGTAACAGTATACGAAATGCTTTCATTCTCAGTGCAGAAAATTCATCATACACCTCTGCCCAAAATTAAAGGAGTGATTTATTACTAAATTGCCTTTTGATTTCGCCACTTGACGTGATATCTATGAAGATTTCTTCTTCGGCAGTTGACAGCCCTTCTGGAGAATTTTGAAATGGATCCCTAACCCACTCGTAACTTGCTAACAAGTTGTCGTCAGCAAAATACTTTTTAAAATTCTTTGTCAGCATGGCTAAATGATTTTCAATGGTTTCAAAAACAACTTTCACATGCTGTTCTTTAGCCTTGTAAATTTATCCACATTTTCAAACATTTCTAGGTATTTTGCTTTAAATTTCTGCTCCATAATTCCAGTTTTCTACAAAAAGCATTAATTTTATCACTTGTCTCCAAGATATGTATATTTGTTCCATGGAGTTGAGGGTTCAAGGTATTTAATTTCTAGAACATATCGACCAAGTAGCTTAATTTTATCAGGAACAGACCATCTCGAAACTTCTCAGCTTCATGTCGGTTTTCCTCTTCTAGAAAAGTGGCAATTTTATTTCATGATTCATAAACACATTGCAAAAATTTCCCACGTGATAACAATCTTTCCTAGCAATAAAATAGCAGCGATGAATGTACTGCACCCATGTCTTTACAAAGCACAGAGAAGATTCTTGATTTTGGATTTTCTATATAATTTACTACGGTCACAACTGTCGTTGGCCCAATATTCAAACCATTTCTTGGTCATTCATTTCTTTGGAAGCCAGAGATTCTTGAGATTTTTGTTTCACAAGTGGTTGTGTACTTTGGAATCTTCCAGACATTGTACGAGCACAACGATGCATATTCCGACACAAATTTTCCACTCTTTGTTTGCTTCGTTTATAAAATTATTTAAAATATCAAGTAATGCTAGAGCTGTTGCTTTGAGTTTTACTGGTTTACAAAAGCGTAGTTCTTCTACTGCTGACATACCATCACAAAATCGAACATACGCAATGAAATAAGCATCTTTATTGCTATCTGTTCCCTCATCAAGCTGAACCGAAAATAATTTGTCACGCAACTTCCCGAAAATCTTCAGTTGTATATCTTCAGCTACATCATCGATTCCAAGGGCAACAGTATCATTTGACATAGGTATGGACTGCAAGTCTTTAGCAAAATTATCTCCAAAGATAGTTTCTACGACCTCAGTTGCAGCTCGAAAACTAAGCTCTTCGCCAATTATGTGAGGCTTTTCACATATGGCGATTTTAAATGAGGCTTTGCAAGTAAAGCTTTTTCATTCACAAAGTTTTTTAAAAAAATGTTTTTTGCTCTTCAGATAATTTTAATTTTAATTTAAAAATTAAAATTATATAAATAAATAAATTCTCGGAGTTTGTTAACGTTTTCACCATGAAGCGTTTCTAAATGCCGTTTATACTGCATGCTGCCAATATTTTTGAGCAAATAACACACAGGGTCCTTCTTCTTCATTTACTTCAGTAATGGTAAACCCAAAATTTAAGTATTCTTGAGAATATCTTCTTTATTTAATTTTCGGATCCACGCTCGTCTGTGCACTTGTTGTGCTTTATTATCGTCTAATGTTCGGTTACGAGTTAAAAATTTATCCATAACTCTATTTAAATTTACTGCGCCGTTATTTAAAAACCGTGAATTGAAATTAACACGCAAATTACAAAATGCAGATTCAAGATAAATTTAGATCGACTCGACCGCGACTGAATGGAATTGCACGAGATGCAGCATTTATACACATTTTGCGCAGACGTTCATTAGGTTGTGCAGATGTCTGCGAGAATGCCGAATGTGATAAAAAGCAGAATGTGATGGATAGAGAGCAACAGAGACTAAACTATTTTTCTAATGGCATTTGTACTTTCAGAAATGGATGATTGAGGAAATAAATATTTAATTTAATTAAAATTTATTTTGCAATCTGTTCCAATTTAAAAATTAGAAAGGAAAAGTAACATAATGCTTTTCCTATTTTTTAAAAGTATGTTACTTAAAATGTCTATTACTTAAAAGTAACGCATACTAAATTTAATACGTATCTTGATAATTTGCACGGTTTATAATTAAGGTCGTATTGTAGCTTATACAGTCAAAGTACATCCTTATTGCGTTCAATACATTGTTATTGTATGAGGGGCGCGATGAAAATTATGATTGAAAATTGGGTCGCAAATATTGAAAGTTTGAGAAGCACTGGACTAGGGTGTCTATTTTACTAAGTCATTTATAGGTCTTTCCAACCGGAAAATCAGTAAGCTTATCTACATTCTTAATGCTTGTCTTCTTCACAGCTGCTTTCCTCAAGCGTGGAAACAAGCTAATGTTCTTCTCATACCAAAACCAGGGAAATTGCAAAACAATCCAGCAAATCCTCGTCCCATTAGTCTTCTGTCATCGGTCAGCAAAATTCTTGAGCGGTTGATTTATAATGGAATGATTGACAACCTTCAATTCTTCGCTGATCATCAGCAAGGTTTTAGGAAGAAGCTTTCTACATCTACCCAGTTGGTCCGACTTACCGAGTTCCTCGGTTCAGCGATACATAACAAAATGAGTGTTGCGATCCTGATGCTAGACTTGGCAAAAGCGTTTAACCTCGTCCGGGATTCAGGCCTCATCTACAAACTCATCAGGCTCAATCTGCCCCGAGAACTGACCATGATAATCACCTCGTTCCTGAAACATCGTACTTTCTCTGTCAGGCACGGCAGCGCAACGTCGGGCATCAAAAGCATCCTTGCGGGTGTCCCCCAAGGAAGTATTATTGGCCCGATATGTTATATCATTTACGTGAACAATTTCGCTAACTTTCGAAATGATATTAATTTCCTCCTGGCCTGTTAGGCGGACGACACGGCTCTTGTTTACAAGTCACGACGCACTAGCCATGCACTGGACAAACTCCAAGAAAAGATTCCACTTATTCAAGACTTGTGCAGCCGCTGGAAAACCAACATACAGCCCACCAAATCCAAGATTCTGCTCATCAGGAAGTATAGGAAAAGAGCGGAAATCAAGACTTAGGTCACACTCTTCGGCCATCTATCCCAAGAGTTAGCAAGGCAAATTATCTCGCAGTCACACTTAATCATAACTTTACATGGAAAGATCATATGGCACAGGTTTGTGGGAAATCATAATAGAGTTACCTTTCAGCTGTTCCTGCTGCTCAAAAATGAGAAGATTTCTCTTCTTTTGAAGAAAAGACTTCTTCTCTCGGTCATCCGGCCGATTTTGACTTATGCTTCCCCCGCCTGGGCTAACGAAAAGAACTACAAGAGACTTCAAGTCGTCTAGAACAAGTTTCTAAGAATTATAACTGGTGTGTCCTACTTCATTAGAAATAGAAGCCTCCACTCCGACTTAAAGTTAGAATCCATCAAGGAATTTACAACTAGAATTAATGGTAAGATTTTTACTAGAGCGATTAGTAATAATCCTGCTAACTTCGCCGAAATTCTTAACTACGAGATTCTGAGCGAGGATAGCCTCATACGCTCTTTCGCCGCCCACCTTATTTGCATGAATTAAGCGGGCCAGTGAAAGAACAGATTGAGCCTCTGGACTCGGCGGAAAAGTACTATCATATTTTCCCTTGTTTTCATGCTTTATGGAATACTTCTGATGTAACCAATATATAGAAAGAATTTTTATAAACATTTTGAGTGGTTACTTCTATATTTTGGACATTTCTTCCAGTATTCATGTGCGAAATGCTACTTTTCTCTTCTCGAATTCCGGACTTTGCAACTGCCGCTGATCGGCTAGGTAGCTCCTGACCCCCAGAGGCATGCAAATTCGCAGATATTTGTTTCCACGCTTTAAGAGCTGACTCTCTATTGTATATAATGTAAATAGTGAACTTTTATTTGATTTTCTTTTACTGTTTGTATACTGCATGTTTTAATTTGTGCGGTAGTTGGCAAGTGAGGCGCTTCAGTCTCGCCACCACATCCCACGTGACCAGTCTCAAGCGTTACTTTGAAAACATCGAAGCAAAGGGCTTCTTCTTGTATCACCTCTTCAATTCTACCTCGTATGGATAACTCTCATCTTCGGACTTCATCATATGTCAGGCCCAGTTGGGATTCTCTAAGGGTACTGGTTAGAGCAGGAAAGAATTATCCTGCCGAATGCCAGGAAAAACACCAAAGCATCAAAGCACCAACTAGAAAGTTACCTGAGGTTTCGTACGTGTGTTAACTTCACCCGGGGATTAGCTGAGGTGCCGAAAAAAGCAAGTTTGCGTTTACTAAGACATTTATAGGTCTTTCCAACTGGAAAATTACTTGAGGTTTGGTACGTGTAGTAACCTCAACCGCGGATTATCTGAGGTACCGGAGAAAGCAAGTCCGTTATACAGCTTGTGATAAATAAAGGGTCTTTTACACCCTTTCCCTGTTGTGTTTATAATCCCATCTGTATTAGAAGCCTCCAGGTACGAACTGTATGTAGATCTAGTTACGATTTTATGCTTGCAAAACACACTAGATCTCACAAACCAATCTCCAGCCCTTCTTGTGGAGGTTATTAGATTATATTCCACGCATAGCTCTTTGAAGGGGAGTTAACTCTCTGGCCTTCACATTAATTTAGTTCTCCCCTTAGCACCTGCGCATTTGAAGTTGGGCATTAGAATGTGGAAGCGAAAATTACGTATACAAAATTTACAATAAAAAAAGTATTTCGCACTAGCTACTGAAGACTGAGCTACTGAGTTGGACAGTCTTTTCTTCCTGTAGGCATCTAACTTCCCGCTTTTCGTACATACACAGTCTCTTCTGCCCTTGGTTATTCACTCGGAATTTCTCACCGATTTTGAGAAGCAGTTTCTCCTCGTCCCATTTTCTTTTTACTGTCTTACAATCTGTCTAGTCGCCCAGTGTGCTTGTTAAGTTGACGATCCGCTGAAGCAAAAACCCTATTCTTTCCTTTGTTCAACGATTTTTTTGCATATTTGTAACTCTTCTTCCATAACTTTGTATTTGGACATCAGGACAGTCCTTAAGGAAGGTTATTCATGGTGTTCTTATTCTAATGCTTCTTCCTGACTTATTACGTCTGGTTGAATCTCTCGAACATCGATTTCCTTAAAAAACTACGTATCTTATTATTCACTGGATCTTTTAAACGGGTCCATATTTGAAGGGCTTTATATACTGTCCATTGATTTTAAATATACAACCATATTCTTTCAATCAGTGGTCCTCCAAATTAAAAAAGAACGTGTCTGACTTGATTTTGTCTATTTATTTAATAGAATATGAGAAAACGTCGAAGGTGTATCAGCTGAAGAGAAGGGCGCTTTCTTGAACGACTTGCAAAAAGAAAACAAAAAACACCCATACATTCGGGTCGAAATCCCACTTTCCAGCCGTCTTACGCTCTAAGCGATTGATGAGCAATTGAACTTTGCATGTAGGAGGATAAAGAATGCTCTTTGATTTCAAAATCTGTTTCATGCTTTCTTTGATTAAAGTGATCTATTCAACATTTCATACATTAATTTCCGTTCTTTTGTGTGCATAAAATTCTAATTCTTCATAAAATATACTGTTCTACAATACTATATAGGTCACAATAATGCCATTGAGGAAAATAAAAGTTGTATTTTTATATTAGACCTGCTAAAATATTTTGGCCAAATATGCATGCTCTTGTTGGTTGCCACTTACTGGCCAAAACTCTACATTTCTAGCATTTTAGTGGTTGCTACAAAGTACAATCTGTATCTTTTAAAATTCTTTCTAAAGCATTTGGCTGATAGAAAATTCCCTTCCTAACCTATACCAACCAATATGACTGTGGATATGCTATTTAAGGTAAATTGCAGATAGAGCAACTCTGTGTTTGTCAGCAGACATATATATATATATATATATATACAGTCAGCAGAGAAATTTTACCAATTTTCAGTTGACTAATCTTTCTCCAAATCATCCAGGCTTAGTGTTCTTTTTTCCCTGCATATTTTGCAACATTTTTTTTATTATTATTTCTCCTTGCCCAGTGCTGATACTCTCCTGACTGTAAAGATTTTCAACTTCAAATCTTATTTCCCGGCATCTGGGAATTGTCAGCGTTTCTAAACTGTGAATATTAGCATTTTTCGCTTCTTCGGGATTAAATATTTTTGCCGTCAATTATAGAAAAATTAGATTTATTTCGGAGCAGGAAACACGAAAAAATCAACGATACCCTCAATGGGATTCAAGCTCCAGAACTCCCGATTGCCAGACGGACGTATTTTCAATTACACCAAGAAAATATGCAATGCGTAGAGAGAAACTACCTTACGAACTGACTTTCAAAACTCCGTTATCTTTTCTTACGAAATCTCTCTGCATATTTCTTTTAACCCGTCTACGACTTTCATGACTTTTAATTACAAGTTTTTAACATGTAAAACGTTTCAAGATAGAATCATGCCCCTTAATTCTGCAATTTTGTCTCCACCTCACTCCAATAAATGGTTCTGGGGCTGTCTGAAATCTAAAGTGTACACATCAAATCCATGTCATTTGTCAGAACTGAAAGATGCCATAAAACGTGAAATTGTACAGATTCCTCCTGCGATGTTACGTACATCATTGCTATCAACAATTTTTCGCATGCAATGCTTTATCGCCTGTTAAGGTGAGCGCGTTAAATTCTAATTCCAATAAAAGTTTTTCCTCTATACTCTCTTGTTTTGTCGTTGGTCATTCCCAATAATGTACTTTGCAAATGTTTTACGCCGGTAATTTTTGTCATGCGTGTACCGTTCCAAAACCATTTAGGGTTTCTCAATGCGCTGATCAGTTTACGCAGAAAAAAAAATCGAAAACAAATTCTTTGTCATTCGAAAATTTCGAAATTTTTTCACTGTAATCATAACAGTAAGAGCTCTGTTGTTTTAAATCATCACAATCTCTAGCGCATATCTTCAAAAATTGTACGTAACATATTTTGAATTCTAATTTAAATATGTATATCTATCTTTATAAATATAATATATGTACCCTGTGCAAAACAAAGACCACACTTAGCTCTTGTATAATATACACTCATGTCCATAAATTAAGG
The DNA here is from genome assembly GCA_000611955.2 of Stegodyphus mimosarum. NCBI lineage: Eukaryota > Metazoa > Arthropoda > Arachnida > Araneae > Eresidae > Stegodyphus > Stegodyphus mimosarum. The sequence continues at coordinate 35,887 of KK112142.1, forward strand.
ATAATTCGGAGTCACGCGGAAATCGAACCCTAAAATAAATATATCACCTGTAAAATCACTACACACATCTTCAAGAATCATATGCAAATTTCAGGAAGTAACCAGATGACACCGATGGTACGTCACAATGACGAAAGTGTAAGACAGTGAAGTGTAAGACAGACATAAGGAATACAGGCAAAGAAGTAAAATTGTTCGCAGGCGCTTTATAAGCATTTCAGTGCAATAAGCGAATAGTTATGACACAAAGGACGCATTTGGACGATTTTTTACTTGGTAGAATTATCGGCCGTCTGGAATGTGGGCGTACCCAACTGGAAGTATCAGACGAACTTGGAATTGCCCAGAGTGTCATCTCCAGGCTTTGGCAACAATTCCAAGATGATGGGAAGGTGAGTAGACGTTACAGCACAGGTCGCCTCAGAGTTACAACGCCGAATGAGGACCAGTGTTTGGCAGTTACTGCCAAAAGAAACAGGTGGAGCACAGCCTCAGACCTGTCTCGTCACCTCTCTTCAGCCACTAGTACGACAATTTCAAAGCAGACCGTGTACAGACGCTTAGGGCAGATTGGTCTATATGCTCATAGACCTGTCAGATGGTTCCACTTACTGCAACTCACTGTCGCGTGCGGTTAGCCTGGAGTAGAGAGCATGCATTGTGGACACCGCAACAGTGGGTTTTTGTGATGTTTTCCGACCTCATAATTCCATTTCTGCGCTACATATTTACAGTCACATTACATCAGTCTGAAGGAACATCAGCCACGTTAATTACAATCGCTTTTCTAATTATGAAAGGAATATTTTATGAAAATATGCTGCTGAGGTATGCTACAAGTAGAAAAGATTTTGAATCACTGATATAATCAGGGCCAGTGCAACTAATACGGCACCACCCATAATTATTCACTATTGCTGGTACAGGTGTAGCCTTGCCCACTAGCTGTTAAGCTCCGCCTCAGTTTTGATGGAGAGCATCCCCTGAGAACAGTTCCAGGCTCTTCTACTCCTTTTTTCTTACCAGCAACCGTTCGAGAGGACGTTCGGCTGGTCGCGTATTTTGAGTGCCCCTATCGGAAATACTCTATACACTTATAAACATCCATGCCTTCTCTGAAATTCGAACTTGAGACAGCAAGATCTCACGTTCTTAGCTATCATACAGTTAATGTGATCTTACGAGGAAACCTGACGACTTCTCGCACAAGCGTGAATAATACCAGCACGGAAGAAGAGTAAAACAAACCCCTTATTATTCGTCAAACTCTTAACACAAATGCATGTAATTCATGCCCACAATAACGCCGACGACTTGCGGTGGGAACTTAAGAATAATGTAACAATAAATTCAAAGATGAGTAGTAGTGCTGGAATAACAGTTTTAGTTTAAGGCTAACTAGCTGACTCAACAACCTACCCGGCGATAGACTTATTAAATGGCCAAAGGGCATATCAGCAACTCTGCGTAACAGCAGCAAGAACAAAATAGAAACAAGCGCTGGCTAGCGAAATCACGCTCTGAATAAACTTCAAGGTTCGTCTGTTTTTGCACTCTCTTCACGTCACTTTAATTTTGCATCTGGCGAGGAAATGCGAGAGGAAAATGAGAGGTTCAGGAAAGCTACCAAACTTAAAATAATTTGGTATGGAAACCCTACAAGCCCAAGGATATAACAGCCAGGTGCTAACTACTACATCGATCAGGGTGATTTCAAAAATATACAATCAGTCTTCGGGTTAACGATGACTTAACAAACATATTTACAACAGAAAAAAAATGAGAGAAACAGAAGCTTGCAGTCAATGGACTCGTGGGATTAGGCTAGTATTCTAATATTTTTGGTAAGAACTCTTTCCAGTCAATTTTTACTTAGAATTTAAAAATAATATTAAAACGAACATTATTTTGCCTTTCTATGAGAAGGTATTCAAGTGAAACTGGGTTTTCAAACAAATCAGATGCGCTCGGGTTGTGTCGGCTCTACATCAGCGCGGACTAGCTAGTTTTCACCTGTTCCCATTTATAAAAAAGTGTTGCTAACTAAATTTTAGGTCTCAAGAAATTTTAAAGCTTTCCAAATTTATAAAAGTAAAATACTAGGGATACTAAAATGTACTCATCTGTTAGATAAATTACATAAACTTCACGTCATTACTGAGGAAAGTAATGAGCTGCCAAATATTTAACTAGATACAGTTACCTACGAATTAATAAGCTGGCATGTTATTTTTTTACATTCAGCTATTTTTTCTGCATATTAAATTTTATATCCCCTTTTTCCATTTGGCCATCCTTCCAAATCTGTATAGTTCTGGAAAATGCCTTTACTCTGCTAAGTTTTCAACCAATGCTTGCTATCTGACTTTGAATATCTAACCAACCACCCAACTTCCAGCTCCTAATCAACGGAGTAGAACAGGTTATATGGCTGTGATTTCTTGAATTGGATGAACCCTTGAATGTATTTACTTCACAAGCCCCTCTCAATTAATTATTGACTAGCATCCAACTTCTTCTATTAAGTTTATGTAACTTCAATATTTTTTAACAAAGCTCTCAATGTCTAACTTTGGTTTCAGTTATGTTTGATAGCATTTCCTTATTGATAATCGCCTAAATTCGTTAAACCAGGACGAATTTAGGCTAATTTTCTTGTGGTTTCTGTAAGTGATAGTACTTACAATATCATATTTTAGTTCGAATTAATGCAAATATTTTGTGATACTCGGAAGAATTTGCGCTATTCATGCAGTAACTTCGAGTTTAAACTATGGAAAGGTAACAAATTACTTTTGCTCATTCCTCTGTTTTCAGGGGTGGCAGATCTTTTTATATTATTTAAAAACAGTAAATTCAGCATATTCTTTCACGTCTAGGTATTAAAGCGTAAAAGTAGATGCAAGAACCAAATTTTTAACTGCACATTTTAGCTTTTCATGATTTTCTTCGAAACTGGCCTTTTGTCTCCCTATCTATTCGGCAAGCGCTGCTTGTTAAATTCTCGTATATTTTTATAATTTTGAAGTAGGGATGGTAGGTTATCTTCCACTGTAGGGGGAAGTGAGAATAAAGTATTACGATGGAGGGAAATTGAATTTTTTAAATTTATATTTTACTTATAAGCTTAGACATTAAATCGATAAAAAAAAAGTAACTGCATAAATTTGGTCGTGTTTCTGCTATCTGAGATTTTTAGTCAATAAGAATTTTTAGGTTCTTCTCTTTTTCTATTTTCTCCCAGGAAAAACAAGAACCTGGTCTAAAATGTATAAGTTTATATTTTTTACGACACGTAATAAACTGAACTATGAAACAAAAAGTATTAAAAAGGTACATATTTTGTTTAAATAGTTTTTAATGAAAAAATATTGAATTATTAGGTTGTTTTATGAAATGATTTATATAAATAATTCCGCCTGTAAAACATATAACTTAGAAAAATGTTGGTGAGGTTATGCGTAACACGATTTGCTCTGAACCTCTAGCTCTGTAAATCGGTCTCTGATTAGGAATCAGTTTTACGATGCTGTGTTCTCTGCTACCTTACTAACCATGCTCATTGGGAACTCATGCTTTCCCAAACCACATAAACAACAACAAGAAAACAAGGAGAAGAAGAAAGTTAATAACAGTAATATATCCCGGCTATTTTTATTTTTATAAATTTGAAAAATTATACCTGTCACCGGAATTTTAATAAAATTTCAAAGTGATTAACTATACGTAAACTACGACATAAATTATTTTGTTGACCATGAGCTTTTTTGAAATATGTATCTATATGCTCGTTTGGCGTCGGTCAAATTTTTAAAAAATCATTTATTAAGAGATAATTACCTTTAATACTTACCTCTGATAGTCATAGTTTTAACAGACAACATTATGCACTAATAACATTCGTTCGTCTTCGCATTCAAATTTTTTTTTCCTCCCCACCCACTCCTCTTTGATAAAATGCATGACATATCAGTGATCGAAGGAATTTGCATGTGCATGCAATGGATTGTTCGTATTCCGTAGCAGTCATAGTATCTGTGCTCGAGTAGATGTCATGCGTTTTTCCCCTTTTTTACGTCATTGACTTCAGATGCTGAACCATAAATTTTTGTGGTAGTAATACTTATTTATTCAAAGGACTGAAGTCCAGCCCACCTACATAGCGAACCCGTCCTCGGTGAACAAACGTTCAGTTGATAATCGGGCTAGGCCCTATCCCAGTAAAACAATTTTTGTATTTTTCGAATTTTGGCTAGCATAATGAAGAAATAAAAACGTGAAAGTCCTTGAGATAATCATGAAGGTACTTGCGAAAATCATCTGGAGTTCTAAGTTTGAGAGTTCGAATCAGGCCGTGCAGATAATTACTTTGGAGAAATCAGCGAGAGCTGAGTGTCGAGCTGGCGGTGTACTTCTCGCAAATGGGCAGGTAGGAGAAGCAAGTTCAGTCAGTGGCTGCAGAGATGATGATTGGTAGGCGTGAGATCCACAGTGTGCTAGAGGGAGGGGCTCCTTTCATTGCCATACGAATTTAGAAGGGTAGCCTACTCCGATCATGATAAAGCGGAACTATTTGCGGAACACCTTTCTAAACAGTTCATTCCCAATTCCTTCCCTTCAGATTATAGTTCGGACATTCAAGTTCATTACCTTAACAATCAATGGCTGCACTCCCTTTCAACGGAACTTTCTATCAAGCTAACCACGCCGCACGAAGTGTAGAACATTATTAAGGGACTAAAATTAAAGAAAGCTCCAGGAAAGGCCGAGATCACGAACCAGATGCTGAAAAACGTGCCTTTTAAGACCATATGCAAATTAGCAGGCATTTTGAACGCATGTTTGTATCAAAATTATTTCCCGCTTTTCTGGAAGCAAGCCAGCATCTTGATGATTCCTAAGCCAGGGAAAACACAGGATAACCCGGCAAACTTTAGACCCATCAGCCTGCTGTCCTCCATAAGCAAGATCCTGAAATATATTATTTAACTTAGAATGAAAGAAAACTTGGATTTTCTTGTTGATCACCAGCATGGTTTCCGGAAAGGACTATCTACTATTATGCAGTTAGTTAGGCTTACGGAGTTCATCGGCGCGGCTATGCACAACAAAATGAGTGTTGCTATGCTGATGCTAGACGTGGCAAAGGCCTTTGACCGCGTCTGGCACCCAGGGCTGATCTATAAGCGAATTCAACTCGGATTTCCCAGGAATCTGATACTCATTATCAAGTCCTTCCTTGAAAATGGAACTTTCACCGTTAAACTTGGAAGTGCAACTTCATGTGTCAAAAATATTTATGCAGGTATTCCTCAAGGGTCAAATTTAGGCCCACTTTTTTACATCATCTATACCAACGATTTCCCATGCTTTTTCGAGGATACGAATGTTCTCACTGCCCGTGATACAGTCTACGCTGGTGATACAGCGTTAGCCACCAAGTCTCTAAACCCCGATTATTGAGGAGTGGTGCAGTCGCTCGAAAACGTGTATTCAGCCAGAAAAATCCAAGATTCTACTCATTCGAAATCGCAGACAGAGGGAACGTGTCAGAACTGGAGTTAAACGGTTTGGCAAGATCATCCCTAGAGTTGATAAAATCTGGTAGTTACCCTAAACAAGAACTACAGTTGGGAGGCTTATATGCTTAGAGTAAGCGGAAATGCACACGGGATCATTTTCAGGCTTTTCCCTCATCTAAAGAATGAGAACCTCTCCCTCAGACTGAAAAAGAGGATTTATGAGGCTGTAATCCGACCCATTCTCACGTATGCTTCCCCAGCCTGGGCAAACTACAGAGCAAACGAGATTAGCAAACTCCAAGAGCTTCAAAATAAGGTGCTAAGAATCATCACAAAAGCTACTTACTACACTCACGTTTGTGAAAATTGCAACACCATGAAGGACTTACGAGAGTGAGCTGAAATTTTCAGGAAATGCAAAGTAGCGCATGATATGCAAATGATTAGAATTGCAAATCCGTAGCGCATGCGTATGCTGAGCAGCGCCCTCTGAACGGCTGATGGATCCGAATAGACGGCTGTAGCGAGGCGTGTATGGTTATTGATCGGTGGTTATCTGCTAGT